>MU551696.1:5926378-6026777 GCA_024362625.1 Silurus asotus | reverse complement strand
AGTATGGAAAAGAAGCCATGCTGGTTCATTAGGCTTATTGACTGACTTTACAAGACAGATCTGATAGCTCAGTGGGTAAAAAATAGGTTTACTGGTCAGCAGGTTCCCACCAGGCTGTGGGTTCAAACCCCAACGTTGGCACGGTCAAAAAATTTTTACCATGCTAACCACTACCCTAACCCTAACCTTAACCCTAGTAACATAGTGTTGAAGTATGGAAAAAAAGCCATACTGGTTCATTAGGCTTATTGACTGCTTGCATAAGACTGATCTGATAGCTCAGTGGGTAAAGCATAGGTTTACTATTCAGCAGGTCCCCACAAGGTTGTGGGTTCAAACCCCAACATTGGCATGGTCAATTTATTTTTACCATGCTAACCCTAACCCTAGTTACATAGTGTTGAAATATGGAAAAGAAGCCATGCTGGTTCATTAGGCTTATTGACTGATTGCACAAGACAGATCTGATAGCTCAGTGGGTAAAATATAGGTTTACTGGTCTGCAGGTTCCCACCAGGTTGTGGGTTCAAACCCCAACGTTGTCACGGTCAATTTTTTTTGACCATGCTAACCACTACCCTAACCCTAACCCTAGTAACATAGTGTTGAAGTATGGAAAAGAAGCCATACTGGTTCATTAGGCTTTTTGACTGCTCGCACAAGACTGGTCTGATAGCTCAGTGGGTAAAGCATAGGTTTACTATTCAGCAGGTCCCCACAAGGTTGTGGGTTCAAACCCCAACATTGGCATGGTCAATTTATTTTTACCATCCTTACCCTAACCCTAACCCTAACCCCAGTTACATAGTGTTGAAGTATGGAAAAGAAGCCATGTTGGTTCATTAGGCTTATTGACTGCTTGCACAAGACAGATTTGATAGCTTAGTAGGTAAAGCATAGGTTTACTGGTTAGCAGGTCCACACAAAGTTGTGGTTTCAAACCGCAACTTTGGCATGGTTTTTTTTTTTGACCATGCTAACCCTAACCCTAACCCTAGTTACATAGAGTTGAAGTATGGAAAAGAAGCCATGCTGGTTCATTAGGCTTATTGACTGTTGCTCAAGACAGATTTGATAGCTCAGTGGGTAAAGCATAGGTTTACTGGTCAGCAGGTCCCCACAAGGTTGTGGGTTCAAACCCCAACATTGGCATGGTCTATTTTTTTGACCATGCTTACCCTAACCCTAACCCTAGTTACATAGTGTTGAAGTATGGTTAAGAAGCCATGCTGGTTCATTAGGCTTATTGACTGCTTGCGCAAGACATATCTGATAGCTCAGTGACTAAAGCATAGGTTTACTGGTCAGAGGATCCCCACAAGATTGTGCGTTCAAACCCCAATATTGGCATGGTCTATTTTTTTAACCCCAACCCTAACCCTAACCCCAGCTACATAGTGTTGAAGTATGGAAAAGAAGCCATGCTGGCTCATTAGGCTTATTGACTGCTTGCACAAGACGGATCTGATAGCTCAGTGGGTAAAGCATAGATTTACTGGTCAGCGGGTCCCCACAAGGTTGTGGCATCAAACCCCAACATTGGCATGGTCTATTTTTTTTGACCATGCTGACCCCACCCCTAACCCCAACCCTAACCCTAACCCTAGTAACATAGTGTTGAAGTATGGAAAAGAAGCCATGCTCGGTCATTAGGCTTATTGACTGCTTGCACAAGACACATCTGAAAGCTCAGTGGGTAAAGCATAGTTTTACTGGTCAGCTGGTCCCCACAAGGTTGTGGGTTCACACCCCAACATTGGCATGGTCTATTTTTTTTGACCACGCTAACCCTAACCCTAACCCTAACCCAAGTTACATAGTGTTGAAGTATGGAAAAGAAGCCATGCTGGTTCATTAGGCTTATTGACCACTTGCACAAGACAGTTCTGATAGTTCAGTGGATAAAGCATAAGTTTACTGGTCAGCAGGTCCCCGCAAGGTTGTAGGTTTAAACCCCAACATTGGCATGGTCAATTTTTTTTTGACCATGCTAACCCTAACCCTAACCCTAACCCAACTCTAACCCTAACCCTAACCCTAACCCTAGTTACATAGTGTTGAAGTATGGCAAAGAAGCCATGCTGGTTCATTAGGCTTATTGACTGCTTGCACAAGACAGATCTGATAAGTCAGTGGGTAAAGCATAGGTTTCCTGGTCAGCAGGTCCCCACAAGATTGTGAGTTTAAACCCCAACATTGGCATGGTCAATTTTTTTTGACCATGCTAACCCTAACCCTAACCCTAACCCTAACTCTAACCCTAACCCTAACCCTAGTTACATAGTTTTGAAGTATGGAAAAGAAGCCATGCTGGTTCTTTAGGCTTATTGCTATTGCCATGCTATCCTTAACCCTAACCCTAAACCTAGTTACATAGTGTTGAAGTATGGCAAAGAAGCCATGCTGGTTCATTAGGCTTATTGACTGCTTGCACAAGACAGATCTGATAGCTCAGTGGTTAAAGCATAGGTTCAGTGCTCTGCAGGTCCCCACCAGGTTGTGGGTTCAAACCCCAACATTGGCATGGTCAATTTGTTTAGACCATGCTAACCCTAACTCTAACTCTAACCCTAACCCTAACCCTAGTTACATAGTGTTGAAGTATGGAAAAGAAGCCATGCTGGTTCATTAGCACTAGCTTTACTAAACCTGCGCAAATTTGCGTAAATTCCCTGGCCCTCACACCTAGTAGCACCCCTGCTGAGATTTTAGCAGGCCTGCAGCTTCATTGTTCTCCTGCTATTGTTGTGCAAACACACCCATTACCTGTGAGGCCTGGCACATTTGCATTTCTTTACTCAGAGTAGTTTAGAGGCCAGAAGAAAACTCAGAAAGTTTTTTTTTTTTTTTGTATAATTGTTTGTCTCCTTTGTGATATTAAACTGTAAATCAATTTGGTAATTAGAAAAAACTGTTTAAAGATTGCTTTATTTATTTGTCTTTTTTGTAAAGCATAGGTTTACTGGTCAGCAGGTCCCCACAAGGTTGTTGGTTCAAACCCCAACATTGGCATGGTAAATTTTTATTTTTTTTTGTATAATAGTTTGTCTCCTTTGTGATATTAAACTGCAAATAGATTTGGTAATTAGAGAGAACTGTTTAAAGATTGCTTTATTTATTTGTCTTTTTTTTGTTACTTGTTTTGCCTACTTTTAATATGAGTTACATAGTGTTGAAGTATGGCAAAGAAGCCATGCTGGTTCATTAGGCTTATTGACTGCTTGCACAAGACAGTTTTGATAGCTCAGTGGGTAAAACATAAGTTTACTGGTCAGCAGGTCCCCACAAGGTTGTAGGTTCAAACCCCAACATTGGCATGGTCAATTTGTTTAGACCATGCTAACCCTAACTCTAACTCTAACCCTAACCCTAACCCTAGTTACATAGTGTTGAAGTATGGAAAAGAAGCCATGCTGGTTCATTAGCACTAGCTTTACTAAACCTGCGCAAATTTGCGTAAATTCCCTGGCCCTCACACCTAGTAGCACCCCTGCTGAGATTTTAGCAGGCCTGCAGCTTCATTGTTCTCCTGCTATTGTTGTGCAAACACACCCATTACCTGTGAGGCCTGGCACATTTGCATTTCTTTACTCAGAGTAGTTTAGAGGACAGAAGAAAACTCAGAAACAATCTTCTTTTGCCTGTCCACCCTGTTCATGCCTTGTGCCAAATGTAGGCATTCACCGCCGCCAGGACCAGCATATTGTAAAAAAACACTACTGGCCACCTGCGTGTTGCTGCTCTTACGGAATACATCAGTGCCATTTGGGTAAACACGTGTACACCACACTGTAAAAGCAGAGAGAGAGAGAGAGAGAGAGAGAGAGAGATGCATTGCAGACATATTTGGTCTCCAAATCCGTGGCCATCCAGAACTTGATCCCAAATTTGTCTGGCTTGGTTGCGATATACTGTGTGAATGGACAACGAACCTTGGTAGGGAACAGCTGTTCATCTATTTCAGGGGTGGGCAATTGATTTTTATAAGGGGCCACATGAGAAACCTGAATTGTGTCAGAGGGCCACACCAACAATAACTTGAACTTCATTCTGCTCAACTGTCTTTCATTGTAAAATGCACTAAATGATATATTTTGAATAGCTGGTACTGGTCAGCGGAATAATAAAACTATTCTGTAAATATCTGAAATTGTGGAGTATAGGTCAAATAAGAAAAGAAAACATTATTGGTATCCTAACCTCACTAAAATCAATGAATTGCAATTCGAAGAATAAATTCAATTACAGAAGTTTTTTATTTATTAATATAAATTAATAATATTTATTTGTTACCATTCATAGTATTGACAGACAGACATCGGTCAATTATTATTAGCAGCGGTCTGTTATACGGAATAATTGCCTGCCGAACGTTTGGAAGACTATTCAAGTGAATGGAACGTATTATTAAATTATAATAATTATTATCTACAGGGAATGTTTCAAGGATGACCACGTGATCTAAGGCAATAAATTCCATATTTTTTTTGTTATGCCTTTTTCCTTGGCACATCACTGGAAAACTTTCTTGCCTTTTCAAAAACGTCTGCTGCAGACGGAGTGCGCATGCTCGGATTGACTTCTTTTCTGTGCCGCATTCTACTCATATTTAAAATGGCAATTTTATTATGTGATAATAATTGTGTTTCTGCCGTGCTGTTTCAGTGATTTAGGTATTTGTCCAGTAACGTCCTGTGGCCTATTTTTTGGTGCATCCTTATAATTTATGATTGGCCTCACCTGGGCCGGAGTTGCCCAGGTCTGATCTATGGTCATGTGTTCTTCTGGAGTGAAACTCTCAGCACAGTTCTTGTTGAAGCGTGTCCAGATGTAGGAGATTGCAGCAAATTTGTCTGTTTTCACCTGTTCCGCCCATGTGTCCTTGTCATCAATCGAAGGCGTTGCATAACTGAAATGAATCTATCTCGGGGCATTGTCTCTTTGATTACTGGCAACAGAAAGCTTTCTGACCAGCAAACCACACTGGCACCAAAGGGACACATGATTGCTCTTACAAACAGAATTGAAATGAATGCCATCAGTTCATGAATTGCCCAATTCCAGTCCGGCTCTGTTCTGCGGGCTTGATGGACCGTGCACTCCCTGATGGTCTGCAGCATTCCCATGTCTAACAGGCAAAGGAAGCTTTAAAACATGCTTGTAATTTTATGCTGTCGGAAAATAATCAAATAGAGAATGGTAAATTTACATGAACCGCACTCTAAATGGGTGAGTCTTTTGCCGTCTGGCTCAGACAGGGCTTCAGTGGAGGCATGTTGGATTCTTGTTCCGTCTCCTTTTCAGATTCTTCTGAGGAGGTATCAGTGGCCTGCTGGACAAATGAAATCTCTCCTCCATCGGAGTCTGCTTCGTCCATTCCCTGAAGCCAGGCCAAAGCCTGTTGCGTGGAGAGATTCTTCCTGTGTGGCAGTGAAATGGAGGCCATCCTGATGTGCGTTCTCAAAAATGCAAAGAAGAAATGATTGTCCCGCCTGGGTCAGTCTGCTTTTATGCACAGCACTGTGCTGTAGTCATGCAATGCCACTCCCTTACATACACAGTCACAATGGACAGAATCACGACCAATTGTTAGGAAGGTTTTCTATCCAGCTCGAAGGACAAAATGTTAGGATTTTCACTATCTGGTGTACGCTGATCAGGGGATTGTACTCGACCCAGCATGTCAGTCAAAACATGGTACAGGATTCAGAACACTCAACTTTACTGGGTATAGAACTGATCATATATGAGGTTATTCTTGCTATCTTAGCTGCTGTTCAGTGGGTTGCGTGATGCAGAATGCATGCTGAAAGGCCACTGCTGAGTAACCACTGCTGAATGGTCAGTGCTGAGTGACTAAGTGAAAGGTTGCACGATGTCGAATGGCCATTGGTAGTTCAAACTGTAGTTCACCATCTCCCTCAAAATCTCATGAGTTCAGGCGACCCACCAGAGCTTGAATTTGAAGGGGAGAACAGATCAAAACTGTCTGTATCTCCAGGCACTAGAGGCAGACACACAGTTTACCAAGCAATGACAAGCTGCCTAGGACATCACAGGAGATTTAGCAACTCCGTGAAGATTAGGCGGCCATTCTGGAGGAACTCTGACAACTAAGAGTCCTTTACAAGAATATGCAGAATTTAACAGTAAAGCTGAAGACACTTCTGCCAGTTCAAACTCTAAATTCAAGCCCTCGTGGGTCTCCTGAACTCACTAGGCTCTCTGAATCTCAGTAAACAAATGCAAATGTGCCAGGCCTCACAGGTGTTTGGTGGGTTGCACAACAAAAGCAGGGGGAGAAGCGAACTGAAGAACTGTGAAAATCTCCGCAGGGGTGATTCACACGTCAGGATGTGCACCAGAAAATAAAAAGTCAGTAATACTAGTGTTAGGCTTATTGACTGTTTGCGCAAAACAGATCTAATAACTCAGTGGGTAAAGCATAGATTTACTGGTCAGCAGGTCCCCACAAGTTTGTTGGTTCAAACCCCAACATTGGCATGGTCAATTTTGTTTGACCATGCTAACCCTAACCCTAACCCTAACCCTAACCCTAGTTACATAGTGTTGAAGTATGGAAAAGAAGCCATGCTGGTTCATCAGGCTTATTGACTGCTTGCACAAGACAAATCTGGTAGCTCAAAGGGTAAAGCATAGGTTTACTGGTCAGCAGGGCCCCACATATTTGTGGGTTCACACCCCAACCCCACATTGGCATAGTCTATGTTTTTTGACCATGCTAACCCTAACCCTAACCCTAACCCTAGTTACATAGTGTTGAAGTATGGAAAAGAAGCCATGCTGGTTCATTAGGCTTATTGACTGCTTGCACAAGTCAGATCTGATAGCTCAGTGGGTAAAGCATGGGTTTATTGGTCAGCAGGTCCCCACAAGTTTGTTGGTTCAAACCCCAACATTGGCATGGTCAATTTCTTTTCTTTTTTTTTTTTTTATAGTTTGTATCCTTTGTGATATTAAACTGTAAATCGATTTGATAATTAGAAAGAACGGTTTAAAGATTGCTTTATTTATTTGTCTTTTTTTTGTAACTCGTTGGGCCTACTATTAATATGAGCTACATAGTGTTGAAGTATAGAAAAGAAGCCATGCTGGTTCATTAGGCTTATTGACTGCTTGCACAAGACAGATCTAATAACTCAGTGGGTAAAGCATAGATTTACTGGTCAGCAGGTCCCCACAAGTTTGTTGGTTCAAACCCAACATTGGCATGGTCAATTTTGTTTGACCATGCTAACCCTAACCCTAACACTAGTTACATAGTGTTGAAGTATGGAAAAAAGCCATGCTGGTTCATTAGGCGTATTGACTGCTTGCACAAAACAGATCTTATAGCTCAGTGTGTAAAGCATAGGTTTACTGGTCAGCAGGTCCCCACAAGGTTGTGGGTTCAAACCCCAACATTGGCATGGTCCAGTTTTTTTTTTTTTACCATGCTAACCCTAACCCTAACCCTAAACCTAGTTACATAGTGTTGAAGTATGGCAAAGAAGCCATGCTGGTTCATTAGGCTTATTGACTGCTTGTACAAAACAGATCTGATAGCTCAGTGGTTAAAGCATAGGTTTACTGGTCAGCAGGTCCCCACAAGTTTGTGGTTTTAAACCCCAGCATTGACATGGACAATTATTTTTTTTTTATAATAGTTTGTCTCCCTTGTGATATTAAACTGTAAATCGATTTGGTAATTAGAGAGAACTGTTTAAAGATTGCTTTATTTATATGTCTTTTTTTGTAACTTGTTTGGCCTACTTTTAATATAAATTACATAGTGTTGAAGTACGGAAAAGAAGCCATGCTGGTTCATTAGGTTTATTGACTGCTTGCGTACCCACTATCAGATCTGTCTTGTGCAAGCAGTCAATAAGCCTGATGAACCAGCATGGCTTCTTTTCCATACTTCAACACTATGTAACTAGGGTTAGCGTTAGGGTTAGGGTTAGCATGGTCAAAAAAAATAAACCATGACAATGTTGGGGTTTGAACACACAACCTTGTGGGGACCCCCTGACCAGTAAACCTATGCTTTACCCACTGAGCTATCAGACATGTTTTGTGCAAGCAGTCAATAAGCCTAATGAACCAGCATGGCTTCTTTTCCATACTTCAACACTATGTAGCTCATATTAAAAGTAGGTCCACCAAGTTACAAAAAAAAGACAAATAAATAAAGCAATCTTTAAACAGTTCTCTCTAATTACCAAATTGATTTACAGTTCAATATCACAAAGGAGACAAACTATTATAAAAAAAAAAAAAAAAGAAAAAAAAAAGAAAAAAAAAAATAATTAAAAGATATTGACCATGCCAATGTTGGGGTTTGAACTGACAACCTTGTGGGGACCTGCTGACCAGTAAACCTATGCTTTACCCACTGAGCTATGAGGTCTGTCTTGTGCAAGCAGTCAATAAGCCTAATGAACCAGCATGGCTTCTTTTCCGTACTTCAACACTATGTAATTTATATTAAAAGTAGGCTAAACAAGTTACAAAAAAAGACAAATAAATAAAGCAATCTTCAAACAGTTCTCTCTAATTACCAAATTGATTTACAGTTTAATATCACAAAGGAGACAAACTATTATACAAAAAAATAATAAAAATTGACCATGCCAATGTTGGGGCTTGAACCCACAAACTTGTGGGGACCTGCTGACCAGTAAACCTATGCATTACCCACTGAGCAATTAGATCTGTCTTGTGCAAGCAGTCAATAAGCCTAATGAACCAGCATGGCTTCTTTTCCCTACTTCAACAATATGTAACTAGGGTTAGAGTTAGGGTTAGGGTTAGAGTTAGTGTTAGCATGGTCAAAAGAAATTGACCATGCCAATGTTGGGGTTTGAATTCACAATCTTGTGGGGACCTGCTGACCAGTAAACCTATGCTTTACCCACTGAGCTATTATATCTGTCTTGTGCAAGCAGTCAATAAGCCTAATGAACCAGCATGGCTTCTTTTCCATACTTCAACAATATGTAACTAGGGTTAGAGTTAGGGTTAGGGTTAGAGTTAGTGTTAGCATGGTCAAAAGAAATTGACCATGCCAATGTTGGGGTTTGAATCCACAACCTTGTGGGGGCCTGCTGACCAGTAAACCTATGCTTTACCCACTGAGCTATTAGATCTGTCTTGTGCAAGCAGTCAATATGCCTAATGAACCAGCATGGCTTCTTTTCCATACTTCAACACTATGTAATTTAAAATAAAAGTAGGCCACACAAGTTACAAAAAAAAAGCCAAATAAATAAAGCAATCTTTAAACAGTTCTCTCTAATTACCAAATTGATTTACAGTTTAATATCACAAAGGAGACAAACTATTAAACAAAAAAAAAAATAAAATAAAATTGACCATGTCAATGTTGGGGTTTGAACCCACAACCTTGAGGGGACCTGCTGACCAGTAAACCTATGCTTTACCCACTGAGCTATTAGATCTGTCTTGTGCAAGCAGTCAAAAAAAGCCTAATGAACCAGCATGGCTTCTTTTCCATATTTTAACACTATGTAACTCATATTAAAAGTAGGAAACCAAGTTACAAAAAAAAAAGACAAATAAATAAAGCAATCTTTAAACAGTTCTCTTTAATTACCAAATTAATTTACAGTTTAATATCACAAAGGAGACAAACTATTATACAAAAAAAAAAAATAAATAAATAACTGACCATGCCAATGTTGGGGTTTGAACCAACAAATTTGTGGGGACCTGCTGATAGATAAACCAATGTCTTAACTTATTGAGCTAATCTCTCCCCTTTGTGGAAGCAGTCAATAAGCCTAATAAACCAACATGGATTCGTTTCCATACTTCACTACCATGTAACTCATTAAAAGAAGGCCAAACAAGTCTTTCAAAAAATACAAAGAAAAAAGCAATCTTTTTTGCAACAGCTCTTTTAAATTATCAAATATATTTACAGTTTAATGTGACTGTTACATCCCATTAAATGTTTGTGTGTAAGTGTTTGTCTCTCTCTATTGGATCACCTTGCTGCCAATTTCTCAAGGTTCCGCCCACTTTGGACTGCTCTTGGCTATGGAGATAATCAATGTGTGTGACCTGACTGCACCTGTGGCCAATCCGGTAAACTGTTGGGGTTTAAAAAGAGGACTGCAGGAACGTTGGAGAGAGCACCATGAGCACCATTTGTTTTGCATTGTTGTGTTTATGTTTTGTACTACAGTTGTTGATTCGTTGACTGTTATCTTGTTTGTTTTTGAGGGGTTATATTCTGACAACAACCCTTGTTTTCCCCAGGAGGTTGGGCAAGTAGTATGTCACGTGACTTACATCTTGCAACATGTAGATGATACTATGTATAGAGACACTAGCTAGGAGTGTGCGCTACTTCTGTATTTTTGTTAGTTTAGGGTAGGTAAGCTAGGGCGTGTAGAGGCGCCGGAAGAATTTTGGTTTAGTGTTAGGTTAGAGGTTTGTTACTGAGGTAGATGGGTTGATTTTGTTGTGTTCTTTTCTTTAGCGCCACTCTCCGCCTCTCTATCCTGTGGGATTATTTCTTATGCTTTGTTTTTTGATAATATTGTAAATATTGTATATACTTTGCCATTCCCTCCTGTTCCTCCTTGTTTAAATAAATCCTTTTATATTATAATTGGTTTATGTGTTCTTTTCCCTGGCATATTTAAAGAATGGAACACAGTATAAATGTTACAGCTTCAACCCTAGACATATAGAAAGAAGTCGTAACATTTAATGGGGGCTCGTCCGGGATCATTTTCCCAAATAGTTCAAAATACTGTGGCCATTTTGTGAATGCTGTTGGAATATGACCGTATTTGAGTTGGTATAACGAGGTGACTTGCGTGGACTTACGAAGTAGTGTCTGTTTGCTGGCTGTGCATCGTGACCATGTTTAGCTTGTCAAATTTTATTGTTACTCCTCCTTCATTAGAGCAGATTGATCTATGTCGGAAGCCAGATTTATTCCCGATAGCTGACCACTATCAGATTGTTGTGAATAGACAAGGTCTTAAAAGAGACATAAAGAGTGAAATACTAAAGCGCTTGGTAGAGTTAAGAATACTCCCCATGTCAGACACGGCTGGAGGCGTGGATACCGGTCAGGTTGTAAGCTGTAGTGATGTTGTTGGGCCTCTCATTGTTGGAGATGAGGATACACAGAATGGCATAGCTGATGCTGCAGTGGAGGGGCGGCCCGAAGCTAAGGCCGGCTTGCCGCCCTTTGATCCATTCTCTCCCAGCTCTGTTGACTCTAGAGGGGATGCGCGACTAAAAGTCCGCCTGGCTTGGTTACAATCCGATGCCCAAGAGAGAGCCCAAACACGTCAGGCTGAGATAGCCATGCGTCTGGAGGTGCGCAGGCTTAAAATAGAGGCTGACACGCAGGTAAGGCTACGACAGCTGGAGCTGGAGGCAATAAAAGTTTCTGCTGCTGGGTCCACTGCGCAGCCAACCCTGCAAGAGTCTAATGCTTCTCCTCCGGTTGATTCATCCTCGCCTACGTTTGACGTCAGTAAACATATTGCATTAGTACCCCAATTTAGAGAATCTGAAGTAGATTCTTATTTCAATGCTTTCGAGCGAATTGCTACTTCCCTTCGCTGGCCTAAAGATGTTTGGTCGCTTCTGTCACAATGTAAATTGTTTTGTAAAGCTCTGGAAGTTTGCTCTAGCCTATCGCTAGAGGAGAGTTTGAACTATGAGACCGTAAAATCTGCTATCCTTTGTGCATATGAGCTAGTTCCAAAAGCATATAGGCAGAAATTTAGGTGCCATAAAAAGAATTCTACACAAACCTTTGTAGAATTTGCACGAGAAAAAGGAATACTGTTTGATAAGTGGTGCACTGCTAGCAAAGTGAAAGATTTTGATTCGATGCGAGAACTTGTCTTATTAGAAGAGTTCAAAAGTTGTCTGCCAGAACGTGTTGTAGTTTACCTGAATGAACAGAAAGTAACTTCTTTATCACGTGCAGCTGTGTTAGTGGACAAGTTCGTTTTAATGCATAAAACTGTTTTTTACTTCTGTACACGCTGAGAAAACTCAGAAGCTCTCTGTTTCTCTCCAATCACCACGTTTTCATTCTAGGTTCAGTCCACCGAGATCTCGGGAAAATCGTGAGTGTTTCTATTGCCATAAATCTGGTCACGTAATAGCTGATTGTTTGGCGTTAAAACGTAAAACGCAATCCCAACCTAAAAGTGTTGGATTTGTCAAGACTCTTAGCTCAGCTGTTGCTTTGCCTTGTTCAGAAAGGATTGATGACAGTTACAGTCCTTTTATCTTTAAAGGGCTCATTTTTTTGACGGGTAATAGTGAGGATCAGAAAGAAATAAAAATGCTTAGAGACACGGGTGCGATGCAGTCATTTATTTTGGCAGAGAAGTTAAATTTCTCGGAGGATACCTCCTGTGGTTCGAGTGTCATCGTAAAAGGTATTGAGATGGGTTGTGTAAAAGTGCCGTTGCACCAAGTACATCTGCAGTGCGAATTATGTACCGGGTTTGTACGGGTTGCTGTTTGTCCTTCTCTTCCAGTAACCGGTGTTGACTTTATCCTTGGGAATGGCTTGGCGGGTGGTAAAGTAATGCCTGTTTTAGAGGTTGTTGATAAACCTGATATTTTCTGTCAGTCAGAGGATGTGACTAACTCTGATGTTTTTCCTGCATGTGGTCCTTCTCTTCCAGTAACCGGTGTTGACTTTATCCTTGGGAATGGCTTGGTGGGTGGTAAAGTAATGCCTGTTTTAGAGGTTGTTGATAAACCTGATATTTTCTGTCAGTCAGAGGATGTGACTAACTCTGATGTTTTTCCTGCATGTGCGGTTACTCGCGCTCAGTTTTGAAAGATGGGTGATGTAGTTGATTTGTCTGATTCGTTTATTCTTCCACTTTTCTCTGATGGGAAACCTGAAAATTGTGATGTTTCTGAAGAACACAAGGATAATTCGAAGTGTTCTAAAGTAGCTGTGAGTGATGTAGGATTGTCAAAGCTGTCTATATCTCGAGAGGAAATTATTGCTGCACAGAAAAAGGACAAATCTCTAATTCTTAACTTTAATTCCATTGTTTCTTCTGATGTGATTAAAGACCAGAAAGTTGCCTATGTAATCGACAATGGCATGTTGATGAGAAAATGGTCCTCCAAAACAGATACGGATTTAGATTTGAATACGGTATATCAAATAGTTGTTCCCTCTCCTTATCGCAAGCATGTTTTATTTCTAGCACATGATCATCCACTTGCGGGACATCTTGGAGTTACAAAGACGTACAATCGTGTTTTAAGACACTTTTTTTGGCGAGGTTTAAAAAAGGATGTGGCAAGTTATTGCCGTGCTTGTCAATTGGCCGGAAAGCCGAATCAAGTCATTCCATCTGCTCCACTGGTCCCCATACCAGCCATCAGTGAGCCGTTCGAACATGTGGTGGTACACTGTGTTGGGCCGTTGCCAAAAGCAAAATCGGGTAACCAGTATTTGTTAACTATCATGTGTATAGCTACTAGATTTGCAGAGGCGATACCATTAAGAAAAATCACCGCTCCTGTTGTTATTAAGACCTTAGTGAAGTTCTTTACTACGTTCGGCCTACCAAAAATTGTACAGAGTGATCAAGGTACGAATTTTCTATCTAAGGTTTTTAAACAAGTATTGCAATCTTTAGGGATTACTCATCGTGTTTCAAGTTCGTACCATCCCGAATCCCAAGGTTGTTTAGAACGATTTCATCAGACACTAAAATCAATGCTTCGAAAATATTGTTTGCAGACAGCTAGAGACTGGGATAAGGGAGTTCCTCTGGTTTTGTTTGCTGTAAGAGAAACTGTAAAAGAATCTCTTAGGTTTAGCCCAGCCGAGCTAGTTTTTGGTCATCAGGTAAGAGGGCCTCTCAAAGTTCTTAAAGAACAAATGTTGTCGGTTGATTCCAGTCCGAAAACGAATGTTCTGGATTATGTGAGTAATTTACATGATCGTTTGCATGCTGCTTGCTCGCTTGCTAAGGAGTCTCTACTCATTGCGCAGAAAGGCATGAAGCTCAGTTATGACCGTAAAGCAGTTGCGCGTTCTTTTACGCCAGGGGATCAGGTACTAGTAATTTTACCAGTTCCCGGATCTTCTTTGTCTGCTCGTTTTTATGGTCCTTATGCAGTGAAAAATAAAATAAGCGAAACCGACTACATGATCAATACACCTGATAGAAAACGCCAAACTCGTGTTTGCCACATAAACATGTTAAAAGCTTACTATGCTAGGGAGAACGCAGGAGAAAAAGCTTCGGAAAAGACTGAAGAAACAGCTGTCTCTTCTGTTGCTGTCACTGTGGAGCAGATTTCATCCTCTGATGTGTCCGGTGCTAATGAGGATGCCGTAGGATTGCGTAATGCTGCTCAGCAATGTGCAAGGTTGACAAATTCCGAGATGTTAAGGAATTTAGATTCTTTTCTTCAGCATATGTCTATTGAACAGAAAGCGGACATTGTTAAATTAATTTCTGACTTCAACTGTCTGTTTAGTGATGTTCCTAAACTTACGAATGTTTTGCAGCATGACATTAAGGTAAACGGTGCTCGCCTGATTAAACAGCATGCGTACCACGTTAATTCAGTAAAGAGATCCATAATGCGTCAGGAGGTGAATTATTTACTAGAGACTGGTCTAGCCAAGCACAGTTATAGTCCATGGAGTTCGCCTTGTTTACTCGTTCCTAAGCCAGATGGTACTTTTAGGTTTTGTACGGATTTCCGTAAAGTAAATGCAGTAACGGTGCCAGACAGTTATCCATTACCCCGTATAGAGGACTGTGTCGATAATATAGGATCTGCCTCTTTTGTGAGTAAGCTTGATATGTTAACGGGCTATTGGCAGGTTCCTTTGACTCCCCGAGCATCGGAAGTCTCTGCATTTATAACCCCTGATAGTTTTCTTCAGTATACTGCCATGGCTTTTGGTCTCCGAAATGCGCCCGCGACTTTTCAACGTCTCGTGAACATAGTATTAGCAGGTGTACCAAATTGTAATGCATACCTTGATGATCTTGTGATTTACTCTGCAGATTAAACATCACACATGACTTCATTGAGAACATTGTTCGAGCGTCTTGCAAACGCTAATTTAACGCTTAACTTGGCTAAGTGTGAATTCGGCCAAGCTACGGTTACTTATCTTGGTAAAGAGGTGAGTCAGGGACAGGTGCGACCTGTAGAAGCCAAGGTCACGGCTATTTCGGAATTCCCTGTGCCTACGACTCGTAGGGAGTTGAGACGATTTTTGGGGATGGCTGGCTATTATAGAAATTTCTGTAAAAACTTCTCGGTTATTGTCAGCCCTCTCACTGCATTGCTTAGCCCATCTAAATCTTTTGATTGGTCCGTTAAGTGTCAGTATGCAATGGATTGTGTAAAGACTCTTTTATGTAATACCCCTGTTCTTCTGGCTCCGGATTTCTCTCAAGGTTTTAAACTAGAAATTGATGCAAGCGCTGCTGGAGCTGGCGCTGTTCTACTGCGAGAGGACGTACATGGTATAGATCACCCTGTTAGCTACTTTTCACGAAAATTTAATAAACACCAGTTGAATTATTCTACGATTGAAAAGGAAACTCTTGCATTGTTGCTTGCTGTACAACATTTCGAGGTATATATCGGATCCAGCAGTTTACCAATCATCGTATTTACTGACCATAATCCACTTGTTTTTCTATCCCGTATGCACAAGAAAAAATCTTTATTTTTTATTTTTTCCTTGTCTGTGTCAGGGCTGTAAATAGATTTACAGTTTAATGTGACAAAGTAGACAAACTATTAGATAAAAAAAAATAATAATAGTTTTTACCTTGGCTGTGTTGGGGCTTGAACCCACAACCTTGTGTGGACCTGCTGATAGATAAACCAATGCCTTGAAACATTGAGCTATTTTCTCTGCTTGCACAAAGGGGAGAGAATAGCTCAATGTGTTAAGGCATTGGTATTATCTTATTGGTAACTTATTAAAAGAAGGCCAAACAAGTCTTTCAAAAATCATATCAATCAAGTTACAAAAACAGCCTTCTTTCACCTAAGAAATATTTCGAAGCTAAGAAACATGTTGTCCATATCCGATGCCGAGAAGCTCGTCCATGCGTTCATGACCTCCAGAATAGACTACTGTAATGCGTTACTAGGTGGATGTCCTGCATCATTAATAAACAAGCTTCAGTTAGTTCAGAATGCAGCAGCCAGAGTTCTTACAGGTGCAAGAAAATATGATCACATAACCCCGATCTTATCGTCCCTACATTGGCTTCCTGTTAAGTTTCGAATAGACTACAAACTATTACTTCTCACTTATAAAGCACTAAATGGTTTGGCTCCCATGTATCTGTCCAGTCATTTAACACGCTACAATCCGCCACGCTCCCTGAGATCTCAAAACTCTGGGCTTCTAGTAGTTCCTAGAATAGCAAAGTCCACTAAAGGTGGTAGAGCATTTTTACATTTAGCTCCTAAACTCTGGAATAGTCTTCCTGACAGTGTTCGGGGCTTAGACACACTCACCCAGTTTAAGTGTAGATTAAAAACATATCTTTTTAGCAAAGCCTACACATAACACACATCACATCATAACCTTGTGCTAAAGAACATCTGATCACATGCACATTATCAACTTGTGCTGTTAATATCATGAAAAGCAGCTACGCTAATTCCTCTCCACTGCTTCTCTTTCTCTCCCTATCCCAAAACACCCTGAGGTTCCTCCAGCTCCAGTCACGTCCCACCTCGTGATGATTACGGACCTTTGAAGAAGTAGTTGCCGAACTCACAAACATCCCGAACCATCTAGAGACGTACCAGTGCCATTTGGATCCCGCTACATGTGTGGAGTTTTGACATCGGACCTTCTGGAGTGTTAAAGGCTCTGGCATGGAGAAGCTGATGCTGGATATGTGGTGATCACAAATGTTGAGCTCATAAAACTAGGAGCTACTAACCATATGGAATGTATAAGACTGCAGAAAGAACATTACTTATAATCTTATACTCCAGTGCTCATGTTAGTTCCCACTCTATACTCCAGTGTTCTGTATTGTTGAAAGATTTATGATCAAAATCTTGATGTCACCCAGATGAGGATGGGTTCTCTTTGTCTGAGGTTGAATCCACAACCTTGTGGGGACCTGCTAACAGATAAACCAATGCCTTAACAAATTGAGCTATTCTCTCTCCTTTGTGCAAGCAGTCAATAAGCCTAATGAACCAACAAAGTAGACAAACTATTAGATTCAAAAAAAGAATACTAATTTTTTCCATGTCTGTGTCGGGGCTTGAATCCACATCCTTGGGGGGACCTGCTGACAGATAAACCAATGCTTAACACACTGAGCTATTCTCTTCCCTTTGTGCAAGCAGTCAATAAGCCTAATGAACCAACATGGCTTCTTTTCCATACTTCAAATCTATATAACGTTAAAAGTAGGCTAAACAAGTTTTTTTAAAAAGACTAAGAAATAAAGCAATCTTTTAAACACGTCTTTTTAATAAGCAAATAGATTTACAGTTTAACATCACAAAGTAGACAAACTATTAGATTTTAAAAAAATAATTTTTTACCTTGTCTATGTCTTAACAATACGTCTTCAAAATAATAGAATAGGCATTCAAAAACCTTTTGAATTTCCTTTTAAAAACAAACCAGACATCCATTAAAAATTGTTCTCTCTTTGCTACCACCCGTCTTTTTCATATTGCACTCTTCATCAACATCACAAGCAGATTCAGAAGTGTTTTGTTTTTACTTTTCTTCTCAAAGCCCAGCATCATGACCTTATTCCATTCCATATCATCATCATCATCTTCCTCTCTCAATTTAAAAATCATTCTTTCACATTTCCCATTAAAATCTTATCTTTTAATCTTATTCAAAATTACATCTGTAAAAATAGCCTTATGTCTAATAAAATATTCTGAGTTCTGCAATGTGATTTGTACAAGTTTCCCCTTCATATTGCTCTTTATGGTGTCTACTTTTAACAGGTCTCTTAAAGACAGTGTCAATAAAAAAGGCAATAAAACATTTTCATAGAACATATTTTAAAAGCAAACAATTTTCCTCCAAGGCTCACATCTTTTTCTTCTTTTCCTCCTTCCATGTTTTCAATTCTTTTTAGCCATTCTCGAGGTACAGCGTTTTTGATTACATCATATTTATTTTTCATTTCTTTCTGAAAAAATCCTCCTTTGCTCCTCCATTATGTCCACAATGTATTGCATTGGTAAAAACCCCTCTTTGAATTAATAAAACATCTCTTACTTTCATAATACCCGCATCCCTGCATTTCATGATGAATATCTCTTTCCCCTGATTTAAAATGCCATTGTTAAGAATAAAGGCTCATTTAAATGTTCTCACTTCGTTGTACATGAGTTAAAAATTAACCCCAGGCCCTCAACAGTTCTTTATAAAAGTCTGGCAACCTCTCAGTCATCCAATTCTTTGTTTTCATCCATAGTATGTTGTCTCCAAGATTGAAGTTGCTACACTTATTTAGGAAAAAAACATTGTTGCTTTCCATGCCGCATTTCTTTCTTCATCCATGTACGTTTTTATCATTTCCGCCCCCCGACTGTATTTTCTTTGTTTAATATCCAATAACCAAAACCCTCCCTTCTCTATTGCTTCTTGCGGGCTTCCCTTCCAATAAAAAAATCTATAATCTAAGACTTTTTTTTTGCCCACAACAGCATAAATGATGTGTATAAAATGTACTTAAGTTTAGAAATCATTAAAACGTTAAGAACTAAAACTTTCCCTTTCAGTGTTAATGTTCTCATTTTCCAAAATGTCAACCTCTTTTCAATACCTTCAGATATTTCCTCCCACATTGTTTCTTCTGTTTTCTTTTCAACCCTTCCCATTAAAACTGCTGAAATCTTTATTTCTTTTGCTTCCATAAAAGTAAAATGCTTTGTTAAAACCCCCACACTTCTAAGTCTCATGTACACCGTTTTATCCTTGTTTATTTTGGCTCCTGATCTCCTACATAACTTTTGCATGATTTGCATTGCTTTTTTCACCCCCTCCAGATTTTTATATTGAACTATTTTATTCTTTTCTTCCTCGATTCCTAAACCTTTTATTCCTTGCTCTTGTTTTATAGTCAGTCCTAAAGGTTCCGCAATTAGAAAATATAAAAGAGCTGACAACGGGCATACTTGTCTTATTGATCTGGTTATTTTAAAACACTGTGTTAAAAACCCATTGCATTTAATTTTCGTTACTGCACCCTTGTAAAAGATTCTAATCCATTTAATAAAATGTTCTCCAAACCCAAACCTCTTCAAAACGTCAAATAAGAAACTATGTTCCACCCTGTCAAATGCTTTCTTAAAGTCTAAACTGGTAATAGAACTGTCATGTATTGTTTTAGCACCGTCTTGTGGCAGTTTGGTGTAACAACAAAGAACATTGATTACTGTGAGCTGTTTTCTTAGTGGTTGGTTTAGGTCATGTGACTCTTGGGTTAGAGATTAACTAGGACAGGGGTTTTCAACCGGTGGTCCGCGGCGGCATTGCATGTGGTCCGTGACAGCCTACATAATTTCACTATTAAAATCACTTTTTTTCCATAATTTATTTTTTTCAAACATTTCCTGAATATTTGCACATTAGTGGGAAAACTGAATTTAATTAAAATATCTAAAATATTCAAACTAACACAGGATGGCTAGCTTTGCACCTATAAGGCCTATGTTTTGCTAACGTTGTGTTTTGCATCATATACGTACACATTCATATTGCACGTGAAATAGACCAGCATCTGGGAGTTAAGAAAACACATTATTCGTGTTTTATTGAATAGACGCTTAACAGTTTTGGTGAATTGAAATTTGGAGTGGAGCTGTTAGCTAACGTTTTTAACTAAGGTGAAGTTTGCTAGTCAGCACCAGCATGGATCGCTTTTTACAATAGTGGGCCGCGGATTACTTGTTAGTCAGAATGGTGGTCCCTGGTTCCAGATTCTTCTAGGGTTCCAGATTCTTTCCATGCAGTTGGCTCTCTGTTACCTTTTCTTAATGCATGTATATATTTGTGATTTATAATTTTGAGTTTAAATGTAACTATTCTCCAACAAGTTATTTGTGAACATTCTTTAACAAGACATTGTAATCTTTGTATATTTCAGTTTTATACGGTGGCCGAGAAGTGCAAAACACATTGACAAATCCAAAAACAAATTAACAAATCCAAAAACAAATTAATAAATTCAAAAACACATTAACAAATCCGAAAACAAATTACCAAATCTGAAAACAAATTAACAAATTCAAAAACAAAACAACAAATTCAAATACACATTAGCAAATCCAAAAACAAATTAACAAATCCGAAAACAAATTAACAAATCTGAAAACAAATTAACAAATTCAAAAACAAAACAACAAATTCAAAAACACATTAACAAATCCAAAAACAAATTACCAAATCCGAAAACAAATTAACAAATTCAAAAACAAAACAACAAAATCAAATACACATTAGCAAATCCAAAAACAAATTAACAAATCCGAAAACAAATTAACAAATCCAAAAACAAAATAACAAATCCGAAAACAAATTAACAAATTCAAAAACACATTACCAAATCCAAAAAACACAACGACAAGTCAGACAAACCGGAAAAGGTAGGTATCGTTTTCGAATGGAAACTTACAGATCATTGGACGAGACACCCGTCACTCAACTGTATATCTTGACTGACAGGTGTCTCATCCAATGATCTGTAAGTTTCCATTCACAAACTACCTACCTTTTCCGGTTTGTCTGAATCGTTGCACATTAACAAATCCAAAAAACAAATTAACAAATCCAAAAACAAATAAATAAATTCAAAAACACATTAACAAATCCGAAAACAAATTACCAAATCCGAAAACAAATTAACAAATTCAAAAACAAAACAACAAATTCAAATACACATTAGCAAATCCAAAAACAAATTAACAAATCCGAAAACAAATTAACAAATTCAAAAACAAAACAACAAATTCGTTGTGTTTTTTGGATTTGTTATTTTGTTTTTGGATTTGTTATTTTGTTTTTGGATTTGTTAGTGTTTTCTAAATTGTTAATTTGTTTTCGGGTTTTGTTAATGTGTTTTCGGATTTGGTAAGGTGTTTTTGAATTTGTTAATTTGTTTTTGGATTTGTTAATTTGTTTTTAGATTTGTTAATTTGTTTTCGGACTTGTTAATGTGTTTTTGGATTTGTTGGTTTGTTTTTGAATTTGTTGATTTGTTTTTGGATTTGTTAATTTGTTTTTGGATTTGTCAATGTGTTTTGCACTTCTCGGCCACCGTAGTTTTACAAAAAAAGAGAACAAACACAATGGTAAAAACTCTTAACTTTACTCCTGCGTCTGACCTTTTCTAGCTATCTTTCAGTTTGCGTAAATGAAACAGGCATCTGGGACAAAATAAAAAACATCTTTATTCTGCTCACGCATGTAACTAATCATATCTTTTATACTAATTGATGTGTCTGCTATATCTCTACCCTTTACACCGCACACTTAGTTTTAATTATGCACGCCATTACTTCCTTCAATCTGTTGGTTACGATTTTGGATAAAATCTTAATAATCTTAAAAAACAGTATTCAGCATAGTGATTGTTCTGTAGTTCTTAAGATCTGTTTTCTCCCTTTTTTTCTTGTATATAAATTTTATTAAGCCTATTCCCATTATTTGATTCAACTCTCCTTTATTAAAGATATCCACATATGCTTCTTCCAAAATACTAGTAAAAAGTCTTAAAAAACTATATAAAATTCACTATCCAAACAATCTATTCCAGGACTTTTCTTTTTGCTTAATTCACTTATTGCTTTATTTATTTTTTTATCTCTCCTTCTTTTATCTCTTTATCACATTATTTTTGTCCACTTCCAATACTGTTGTTTTTATTTGTTCCAATAGACCCGGTTTCTCTTCTTCTTTCACCCCCTCTGCTCTAAACAAATTCTAATAGTATATCTTTATTCCTTTTAATATTTCATCATTTGTTTTTACAACTGTTCCATTTTCCCCTCATTTCTTTAATTATTTTTGCTCTTCCTCTTCTTTTTTTTCAGATTCAAGAAAAACTTTTCACCCTCCACAAACTTTTCACCCTCCACAATGTATTTCGCTTTACCTTTTAGTCTTGCACCATCATATTTCTTCTTATCTATTTCCTTCTAAATTCCCTCTAATTCTTTTATCTTTTGTATATTGTTCTAATTCTCATTTAAATCCATTTTCCCACCAAATTCTTATATTCTCAGTGTATATTTTGTTCTCCTTCCCTTCTATAATGATTTATTTGATACTTAAAACATAATCATTATTTCATATTTCTGTATTTAAGACCCATACTCCCAGCTCTCTTTTCACAGAACTCCAGTCTATTACTATAAAAATTGGTTTATGATCACTTAAGCGTGATTCTTTGTATTTGATATTACTAATAAAACTTTCAATGTTTCTTGTACATAAAACAAAATCAATTCTAATTTTACACATAAAATTCCCTACCAATTGCCTTCTTAAATATTCCTTTATTTTTTCATTTCTTTTTCTCCATATACCATTCATGTTGTGTTCTTCCATTAATAAGATAAGATAAGATAAGATAAACCTTTATTCGTCCCACAGTGGGGAAATTTCCATGTTACAGCAGCAAGACAAATAAAGTAGATGCAAATATATAAAAAAAGAATATACAAAAAAAATAAAATAAAAATAAGAACAGAAATAAAAATACAAATAAATAATAATAATAACAAAGAAGTAAAAATAAATGTAAATATCTAAAAAATAATAATATACATATACTACAATACCAGTATATATACAGTTCAATGTAACAATACAAATAAGAAAAAAAAAACTTCGATTCTTTTCTTCCTTTATCAGTTTTAAAAAACATTCCCTCATCCATTTCAAATTTACTGAAAATAGTATTAAAATCACCCATCATAACAATTTCTTTGTAATTTTTTGACGAAGCTCTTAAGGCACTAAAATACTCTTTTTTTGTTTATTTCCGTTGGCGCATGAACATTAACCACAACAACCACTTTCCCCTCATAATCCATTTCTACAGCCATACATTTCCCTACTTCATCGATGTATAATGTTTTACGTTACGCCACTGTTTTCCCTTATTAAAAATGCTACCTCTCTCCCCATCCTATCATCCCCATTGTTATATAACCTCTCATTTCCACCTTTTCTTTATTCCTGTCATGTGGCCTTTCCTCCAGTTGGTCTCCTGTAACAAAATAATATCTTCCGCTTTGCACATTTCCTTAATTTTCTTATATCTGTCATTCCTCTGGGATTAAAAGTCACAATTCTTAGCAGCATAATGCATATAAGAGCAATGACAGATACCATCATCTCAGTCCATCTCCTCCAAGTCCTTTAGCGAGTCAAACCTGTTTTCAGTTTTTAGTATGTCTTGTTTAAGGACCTTCTTCCTGGCAGCATCTATATTGGGCATTGCCTTTACTGACCTCCTTCTTTTCGTTGGTTTTGCTTGTTTGTCCTCCTTTTCTTTTCCCTCTTCACCTTCCATTCCTGTTTCTCGTTCCTTACATGCTGGATCGTCAGTTTTGTTGTCCACAATGTAGACAGGCAGATGCATGAAGGAGACCACATAGTCTCTATTTTGCACTCTTTTTACCTCACAGTTGGTTCCATGGATATCCAGACCGTCCAAGAGATACTCTGTGTCTTCGTCTTTTTCTAGGGTGACCTCATACTCCTTATTTTGTTTGTCGCGTTGCGAGAATCTTTTCTTCACATCTGGCACTGCAGGATTTGAGTCCCTGGCGGCGTAGTGTTTTACTGATGGTAGCCTTTGTTACTTTGGTCCCAGCTCTCTGCAGGTCATTCCCCCCGTGTGGTTCTGAGATTTTTGCTCACTGTTCTTGTGATCATTTTGACCCCACAGGGTGAAATCTTGCATGGAGCCCCAGATCGAGGGAGATTATCAGTGGCCTTGTATGTCTTCCATTTTCTAATAATTGCTCCCACAGTTGATTTCTTTACACCAAGGTGCTTACCTATGGCAGTTTCAGTCTTCCCAGCCTGGTGCAGGTCTACAATTTTTTTTCTTGTGTTCTTTGACAGCTCTTTGGTCTTGGCCATAGTGGAGTTTGGAGTTTGGAGTCTGACTGTTTGAGGTTGTGGACAGGTGTCTTTTATACCGATAATGAGTTCAAACAGATGCCAGTTACAGGTCTGGGTGAGCCTGAAATCGTACTTTTTTGTAGCTAACCAAATTCTTTAAAAATCAGACATTGTGATTTTCGGGATTTTTTTTTCTAATTTTGTCTCTCATAGTTGAAGTGTACCTATGATGAAAATAACAGGCCTCTCTCATCTTTTAGTGGGAGAACTTGCACAATTGGTGAGTGACAATGTTTTTTCAATGTAACATATTGGTGTCAGAGACCACAGCACATCTTCAGGTTTAGTTATGTCCATGTCTTGAAAAGTCAGGACTGCTTTGGCAGGAAAAGGGGGACGAACACAATATTAGACAGCTGGTCATAATGTTATGCCTGATTGATATATCTATGCTATATAAGAGTACCACAGTTTGGCCAAATGATTTGTGTAGTTTGTAATTACAATCTTGCACCATAACAAAAGTACAATATTACTGGTAATATTTCTGGACATCGCCACACAACAAGCGAAGAAGCTGATCAATCCTGCTTTTCGCCCTTCCCTTCAGTAACTGGTACTTCAATGTAAGAAAAACCCTGTGTACCAGAGATAAGGAAGGTATTACATTCCTAATGTTATTGATAATGATATAATATTTGTTCTGAATATTATCTTAAATACACTATATTTTCAAATAAAATGAGGGCATGGTGTAATTTTAATAGTTGACCTCTTTGCCTAGTTGTTGGTTTCGCTGGTATGGTGATAGAATGACTTGCTAAAACTGGACAACAAATCTCCCAAACAAATCCACTGACTTTTGAGATAGGTAGATACATGTTACCTACCCAGACAACTATTGTGCTCTTTGCACTTTCTAGCTGAAATGCTATTGAACTCCTCTTTCTGTAAAGAAAAACATTGTACATTTACGGCAGTTTATAATAACACACATTTAAGGCTGAACATTGTCATTTTGTGGTCAAACTCATTTGGGATCTTCTGTGATAATTTCTTTACCTTCATGTCAATTTATAGATATGACTTTATGTCTATAGTAGGACTGGCTTTTAGATTCTATTGTCTGCTGGCATTTAGATTCTCTAGTTAGAAGAATTATAACATCCTTTTTACACACAACAAGATTAAACAATATATAAACTTAACCAATCTCATAAAATCCATAGTTTGCATCTAATAAAATTATTTCTAAAGAATAAAGTGATTTATGATATTCAAAAATATTACAGTTAAACAGGATTACATTGACACCATTGCTTGAATCACAATATTTCTTTCATTCACTGACAAGTTTCCTCTGTCTCTTCTAACAATCCACCTATGCACTGCCTACAAAACATTTAAATGATCAAAATGGAGTCATTATGTTAGAATTTTTTAATGACCCTTGTAAAGGTCAAATTATTTGTTTAAAATTAATAAGTCTGTGATAAGTGAAACAATCCTTAATCTAAATTACGTTGGGGTTTTTTGTACTAAAGATGTAAAAAACCAACCTGGAGTTCCTTAAGGTCACGATCAATCATTATTGACCTACATGATGAAGAAGTGAGAAGGAATGTTCTAAGCATGTTCATCTAGTGTAAAAACATTACATTAGCAAACATTGTTGCCAAAAATGGACCGCTCTATATTTTTTACTTCTGACCTAGGAAGAAATCCAGGGTTGTGCATTGCAAGCATTTTCAAGCAAAAAGTTTTTCTGCTGATTTCTGACTGACAATAAGGTAAGCAAATGGGACTGCTCTCCCAATACTGTTTATCAAAATGCATAGCCATATGATGTCATGGCTTTGTAAGTAGCATCCATGAATACCATGGCATGTGGAGGATCTCTAAACATATTTTTTTGCCAAGGTGTGTGCACTACAATTATTAAAGGAAAACTGAGAGCACTAATCTTGATTATTTGTATATCTTCCGGGTGTAACATAATATCGGTGATTGTATTTGTCTATATGTCCATGCCGTTTTGTCCAGTCCACATATTTTAAAAGTGTTTCAGAAATTGATAGTCCTTGATCAAGTCACATTTAAATGAACCGTAATATCTCTGGGTCAATGCGAGTTTTTATTCCCTCTATTTTCATACATCATGTCCACTGTGTTGAAGCATTTTGTTTACCACAGCACCTGTAAAACTACCATCATTGAGGATTTTGAATGACACATATGCTTTGCAAGAATTTGCTCTTGTCTTTGTTGGTTCTCCTTTGCTTTTTCCATTAGCTTTGGCTGATTTTTTACATGCAGAGTAAAAATTGTCTTTATTAGTTGACACAGGGGACCTAAAGATGCCTTTTGCTACCTCTTCCAAATTCATAAGGTAATTCTGCATGAAATCAGTCTCCTCTCCAGAGAAACATATGATCTCAAAAATGACTCTAACATCCTTTAATTTCTTAAATTTTCATCATATCGCTTCAAGCCAAAATATCTTTATTGACCTGAAAAATTAAAAGTAAAAGAAAAACATTCAGGAGGCAAATATAAATTAAACATACAAACCTCCATGTCCTGAATAAAATGTACAGAATTATATCACTAAAAAAATATGACCTTATATTGAGTACTCCTGCTCTGAGATCAGCACATAATCACTAATATTATAAGCATTAATATAAACATATTAAGTTCTGCTGCTCGAAGTGCAGCACATACATGGGCATAAATTTAATTTAACAGTAGGGGGACAATAAATATACAATTTCTTATGAGCAATTTTTGAAGGGGACACAAATAATACAGTCAAATTGTACTTATAAAGACACAGTGTCTCTACAGTGAAAATCTTTGCTTTTATCATTATTATTTTAGCATTGAGACTGCATCATTATGGTTATTTTCAAAGTTTTTCTTAGGGTTAATGACAAAGCAGATTTTTCTTAAACTATTTATTGCATTGTTTGTGTTGTTTACAGTTAAGCCATCAACATACATAAATAAAATATAAACATGACTGTTATTGTAAAAAATATATAAAATAAGTAATGTTTTGTAACATAATCAATTTACAGTAACTGCACTATGTATAAAAACAAAACAAAAAAAATCTGCAATTTAAAGCAAACTAACATTAATGAATGGACACTAAACAAAAGTTCCAAATGTGTTTTTCCTGGTATCACTGGGCCCCACACACTCTTGGCATATGTTGTTTATGTTAAGGTTGTCGAGCTTGTCTTTGTGCATGTTGCAGACTACTAGACTGTTAAGTCTGTCTTGGCCCATAGTAGCCCTTAGCCATGTCTTTAGTCTTCTCAATGCCCTGAAGCTCCTCTCCGCTTCACATAACACTGGAACCACCAGCAAAATTCTGACAAGGATCTTAACTTGGTCAAACAACTTAGGACCTCTACTGCCTCTCTACTGCTGCTACAGGAGAATTTCTGGTGAAAGAGAGGCAACTGTACTGCAAGAGTACCTCTGTGCAACTCTGGGTACTTATCTACTGAATCAGTTAACAATCCAGTCAAAAGGACATTTTCTAAGCTTTGTAGAGACTTGGTTGAAACGCTCATGAAACTGAACCTCTACACAATCCAATACTTTTACGAACTCTCCCCTGTAATGGTCCACAGCTTTGCCAGCAAAACGCCTTGAATTTGCTGTCACAATAGGGTCAACTAATTCGATGGAGTTTACCAATGATGTAGCTTTCTCGAACAATTCAAGATAGCTATTGTCATTTCTCTTTCCCTGAAGGTTGGATCGTAACAATCTACTGCATCCTGCATACCAGAGTCTGGGTCTTCTGCAGTGAAATGTTTAGGCACTCAAGTTCTCCAACAACAGCAGAAGCAAGTGTAAGACTCAACACAGTCTTACCTTTACTAAAGTGCTTAAATAAGCCACTGGCAGTTGAAGCTGTCCTAGATGCACTTTTTGCCATCTCTTCTAGACTAACAAGGACCCGCTCATACTGCCCTAGCACAGCTATTATAGCAAAATTACGCACAGTCCACCTGGATGGACAGAGAGGTTTCAGTGTGGTAATGGGTTCATTTTCAGTGGTAACTATGTTTTCAACCTTTTTCCAACTGATGGACCCAAAAAAAAGGCTGTCCCGGATCATTGGGGAGACTGAGCAGCCAGCCTGTATTATTAAATTGACACAATGTGCCCCACAATGCACGTAGAGGGCTAATGGCTGCTGCTCCCTCACTACTGCCTGTGCACCACTGTACTTTCCTGCCATGTTGGAGGCACCATCGTAACTTTGCCCACATAAAGCAGACATTGGCCGACTAAGCCTCAACAACACATCAGTAACAATTTTGGCAATGCCTTGGCCTGTTGTCTCTGATAAACTGTACAACCTAATAAACTCCTTGTGTGGCATAAGGTCATGGTCCACATAGTGCAGACAGACACTTTCCTGCTGAACACCAGAAATATCCTGGGTGCCATAAACTATTACAGAAAACTGAACAAGGGCTGGAGATCTAATCTCACTTGCAATCCCTTGAATTATTGTATTGGCCATTATGTTCAGGATTTTATTCTGCGATTTAGGGCTTACATATGCAGTGGCACGATCTGTTAACATTTTCAATAAAACTGGATCATCCTCTTCTGCCCTAAGTTTTATGAGCTGATACAGATTCCCACTTTCTTCAGCATTTTAAAGATTGTCCTTGTCTTGCCACATGCCTCACAGAGCTAACAATTTTCCTCAAGCAATGTCTTGCCACCTCCTGCTGTTTATGCCATGCACTAGATAACTGGGCGCTGATTGGGTTTGGCTGATGTGCAGTGACAGTCACATAATGTTGGTGGGCTTGAGAGGTCTGGTGTGATGTAAATTTTGCAATGGCTTTCTTCCAATTTCCAAAGCCTGTACTAACGAAAGCAGCATCAGGTCCATGACCTAAATACGACTGGTTTGTAACACCTTCGCTACTGTAAAAACATAAGACCTTTCACTGATGGACTGTAATGTAGCCATGAAAAGTCTTAATACCATTTCTCTTGAAATGTTAATGACTTATTTGAAATAATTTGTTTTTCGATACACTGGGGAGGTGGGTGGTACAGCCTTGTGCAGGCACTGAGATCTAAAATAAAAACTGTGCTCTTTGTGCTGGTGCCAGCAATATCATCTTCTTGTTCTGCTGTCTCTGGCTCCCTCTTCGGTTCTGAATTTGCCCCTTCCTCTACTCTCACTGTCTCAGAACAGACTGGCTCCTAAAGCAGAAAAAATGCAGGAAAAGATGTTTTCCATACTCATAATAACTAAATTGTTAACATTAGACTTGTTAAATTGACAGATCGTACTGTAAATTGGTGAGCCATGTTCATCTGCTGAACAGTCACAACTCCGAAAACATTAAAGAAATTGTTCACCCAAAAAACAATTGTCATTATCCCTTCAATAAAAGCACAACACACTTACCTGACACTGTACATCTGATTGACAATGCTCTACCTGTCCCTCAATAATTTATTTCTCCTTTGCCTAGTATTTTCATTAGAACCCATTCTTAAAACCAAATAGCCTTAATATGTGAAGTTTCTGTACTTACTTGGCGTTTAGGTGCACTGAAAAATGATCTTATGTCCATTTTCCATTTCTCCATCATTTTATCTAGTCGGACACTGCAAGCAAGGCAAGTTTATTTATACTGTAGCACATTTCATACACAATAGTAATTCAAAGTGCTTTACATAAAGAAAGTAAAACTATCATAAAAAAAATAATAATAATCTCAATAATAAAAACAAGGATGGGGGGACATGTCCCCTCCGTTCTCCCCGGGATTTATGCCCATGAGCACATATACAGTAATAATAGAAGCAGTAATATGGGCATATTGAGTACTCCTGCTCAACACTTCCCTCCACACGTCTGAACGCTCTGACCCTGCCTCTCCTTTAATTGAATTGGTTGAATCTTTATACCAATTTTTTTTTTTTTTTCATTTTCCTTTCTGCCCTCAGAAATTATTTGAGTACGTAAAACAATAATTTAGGTAAACAAAGAAATAAATAAATCGAGTTACCACTAGAGGGTAGCACACAATTACAATTAACATCATGTCACCAAATAAAAGTGTATCAGGTGAAAAGAAAATATCAGAAAATAAATAAATAAATGGCATGTCTCTGGCTCAATTTGTCCTTTTACCCTTAAATGAATTAAATCCAATAAATAACTGGTTTACACTGTCTAGATTTTAGAGAAGACAGATGTCAGTCATCATCAAGTTTGTTTTACTGTTTGTTGGTTTTATCAGGAGTTGATAAAGAAACAGGAGTAAAGAGTTTATCTCACATTCTTCTAATTCCTTTCACAGTTTACACAATCCTAAAGCTAAGGAACCAAGCCAATTCACTGAACCCCTTAAGATCCCACTTTTTATTATTTTGTAGTTTTTTAGGAAGTATAAATAGTTATATTAGCATGTGATTAGCACATAAGGGTTGTTACATTTGCATGTATTTAAAAATAGTTTTTTGAAAGGTCAGTGATTAGCATATAGAGTTGGTTACGTTAGTCGTTTGGAAGCCAAAAGATTGTAGAGGAATTTTATCCATTAAAAAACTCTTCCTTCTGCCTGTGACCCTTCAGTGTGTACCATCTCTTATATTGCACTTGTAAAATCATGGAAAGGTGCATCGATGCAACAGTACCAAAAGGATAGAACTCTCAAAAACATTATTTAAACACATGTGGGTTATATTTAAAGTTTTTTAGGTTTAAGGCAACTCTTTAAGGGTTTTTTAGGTTTAAGGGATTGGATTAAACTGGACTACTGATCTGAACTGCATAGGATTGGCCGGAACTGGGCTAAACTGAAGTGCACTGAACGGTTTCAGGATAAACCTATATTTGTCTGAGATTGTCTGGATTGGACAGAATTGGACTAGACTAGATTGGAATCAACTAGACTGGACTGGACTGGATTAGTCATGGATTTAGTGGAATTAACTTAATGAGTTTAATGAGCTTAATAGTTTCTGTTGTGTCTGTGATAGTCCTCATATACCCATTTCATAAATTAAAAAAAATGAGACAGCAGAGTAAAGCTTTAGGGAAGGTTTTTGACCCAAGCTTGAGCAGGTCAACAGCCGGCTGATCTCATTTCATATTTCATACACTGTGTTAGAGCTGTGAAGCTGTCACAAAGCAAAGCATTCACATTAGTGTGATGGAGTAGCACAGAGCCCCGAATTCCAAAAGCATGCGTGTTTGTCCTCACTCATGTCATTTCCTCTGGTGAATTTGTGTGTTAGAGAGGTGTGTTGGTAGGACTGATGCCAGCATTTGTGGCCAGTTGGAATGTTTAACTTTACTGACTTTCATCTCAAATGAATTTTTTGGATGGAAGACCTGATGTAGATGATATAAAAAAAAAAGCAAGGTCTCAAGGTCATGCCTGCTTTTTACTTTCCAAAAAATTTCCTGTATGACTGCTTGGCCCAAAGTTGGAGCAGAAGAATGCAATTAGAACGAGAAAGAAACACTAAAATTCATAATTAATGTACATAGGAGGCCAATGTTCTTTCTAAGAGATTAGAGAAGAAAACATCAGTGTCCTGTTTATCGTCCACATGGCAGGAGATCCAGGAAAAAGACTGCATTAATGAGAAGGATTTAATGAATCATAATTTTTATCTTTTACATGGCTTTAATGGCAATTATTATAATAATAATGCAAAATATTATTAATGTATAAAAAGAAAACAGTCACTACTGAAGTGCACAACTCAATTTAATGATTCAAAGCATTTAAGTTGGCACATTAAAATCATTGAACCTGTAATCTAACAGATGTAATTGTATGTGTTTATTTGCTTTTAGTTTTAGTTCCTGGTTTATCACTGATTGTGGATCTTTTTTCATGATGTGCTACAATATATATTTTGTTTCAATACTGATGATATCACAAAAATAAAAGTAACAGATACCTATCTCTTGTACCTCTTTCATGTAGTGATGACGCTGGAGACTCTTTCCACAGATGTTAATTAAATAAGTTGTGTATAAATTTGATATAAATGTCTAATTTTGTCTCGAATTTGGATTCTTCCATGTTTCTCCGATAAATTATGTCTCTTTTGGTATCATTCTGAGGACATTCACTCTGAGGACACTGAGGCTCCTGTTCTACAAAGAAAGAAATTCTTTTGGACAGATAGTGAAAAAGAAAACTCACAAGGTTGAAAAAATATGTGTCAGTGTTTGTCCAGGCTCTGGGTCTGAAATGTCTGGAACTTTCCAGGCATTGTGAATGAAGAAAAAAATAAATAAGTGTCCCTGTAGCAGAGGGCAGCGAGGTGAATCACACCATCTGACAGGGCAGAAGTGTCTCGTCTCATCCGTCTGCTGCGACTCGGCTTTTTGGCAAGGTCTTTTGGCTTTGGTCCTGCTTGCCAGCTTCCTGGGGAAATTCCTCCCACAAAAAATATAACGACTTTCACTTGTCCCTCCGTTTTTTTTTTTTTTTAATGTGGCCTTGGGCCGGGCTGGAAACACTTTCTCTTCCAAAGAGCAATAAAAGGGTTTGGTCGAGACGTTTGGTGGAGTTCCCCCTCCTGTAAACTAACTAACAGACTAGTGTTTGTGACTTTCATGAGGATGAGCCGAGGAGCTGAATAACGGCATGCAGGAGAAATAGGAGGCTTAAAACTAAAATAATGGCTGTGTAATTCCCTGTAATTGCATATATGACATCCTGTTTAAATAACCACATCTTTTTTGAGGTTGACATGCTGCTTAAACTGAGGGACAATGACGAACCAAAACTGTGTCTAATTCCTGTCCCTCATTCTTGTTTTCTTATAGTTTTTTATTTCGGTCCACCTGTCCATTTCTTTCCCCTATAGACCCTTATTTCTTTTTCTAATTCTTTGCCCTCTTATTCCTGTCCCTTTATTCTGGTCACTTATACTTAAACTATCACTTTGTTGCATTACTGTCCCTTATTCCTGTTCCCAATTCATGTTCTTAGTGCATTTCTTCCTATTTTTCTTGCTATTTTTATCCTCTTTAATCCTGCCCACAGTTTCTGCCCTACTAGTTCTGTCCCCTTATTCCTGTCCCTTATTTCTCTATGCTATTCCTGTCCTATTATTCTGTAATGCAAAACAAAAGCTAACTACAGTCTAAATGCTAAAATGTTTTCTTATTCTTAAATCAAACAAATATTATTCCATATAAATTGGTAATGTTAAATAAGCATTTTCCAAAATAAAAAAAGACAAAATCTAAATATATAATTAATTTCTTGACAATAATATTCATTAAAATGCCCAAAATGTATAACAAAAATTCCCATGTAAATGATAATAAAGCAACATGACTATTTATGGACAGTTTAAATATTTATTGTATCGTGAATTTCAAGTACTGACAATCTCGAGCTGACATCATCTCAATATGTCAAACCTTTTGTTAAATGAGACACAAATTAAAAAAAACCCAGACCACATCAGGTTCCCCTCCTGTCAGCCTGAGAACATGGGACAAAAACTTGAGACTGGAGAAAGACCAGACAAGGTTTGAGTGTGAAAATCTTTGTTTAGTGAAAGGTTGCTTGGTAGTTCAACTTTTAAATCATTTTAATTAATTACACAGGAGAGTAACTGTTATATTTTATTACTACACAATGTGTCTTGGCCAGTGTTCAGTTCAGGAAAAAAAAAAGGAGAGAGAGAGAGAGAGAGAGAGAGAGAGAGAGAGAGAGAGAGAGAAAATATTAAGTAATTTTCCTCAAGAACATTCCTTTTCTTCTTTTTGTGCCAAAATAATTTTACGTCAAAGAGAACTGATTACACAGGACGGAGCAAAAACCTGAGTTTCTGTAAGATTAATTGCACTGAAGGATATGTTTTTAAAAAGAGAAAGATGTGCATTTTTGGGGAAAATTTAAAGAAAAATGGATAAAGTAAATTGATGAGCAGCTTATTATAGGATATAACTTAACATAACATTTATTCCCTAAATCTATTGTACTACTAAATGTTTTGTGCTAGTATAGATTTTGACACACAGATATCTTCTCCTCTATACTTTTCACCATGTCCTGGACCTTTTCAGCTGTTCTTCTAAGACCTGATTTGAGAAGCATTTTCGGCAAAGCCTTCAGCTGGTGTTTGTGAGCATTTCCAGCCCACTGAGTGATGTAATGAAGAAGCAGTCTTCTTGTGTTGAGGGCTCTTAATAGACGTCTGCTGTCCTTTCCATTGAGTAATTGAACAAATCTCCTTATTTGCCTCATTTTTATATTCTGGTGGTAGAATAATCCTGGCAAGATGTCTTGGAGCACTTTTAATCCACCTGTGTCTGAATGAGAGGCACACACACACACACACACACACACACACACACACACACACACACACACACACACACACATTTTTCACTTTTGATGTTTTTTTTAAAAATGTTTTTACACCTATAACACCTAAACACCCTACCTTTGTCTGTAAGCTTAGCACATGAGGAACAGATCTGGTCATGCCACCTCCTGCCTGGAAGAAGAGCATACAAATTCCCGCAGTCTGTGTGTTTTTTACACTGAGCACTGGAGGATGTCACTGCTGAAAACGTACCCTTGGGACAATTTCCGCATTGTGTGTTCCTCTGAATGTTCCCTGTGAAGAACAAACAGCGTGATTGTACAATCATGTATACTTAGTTAATATATTTTTATATTGCCTTAACAATTTTTGATTAATTCTTCAGTTCAGCTTTGTTAAAATGGAAGCCGGTACATTTTATAGTTATCAATTTGACTGCATCAAGTGGTTTTTTTTTTTTTTTTTTCTAAACCTAAATTGAATACTTTTGAGAGGGCTAAAACTTTATCAGGATTACTATTGTTTCATATTGTTCTAAAATGGCCAAAATAGCAAACACCCTCTATATGCAGGGGGGTGTAAATATTTTAGCCCTATAACACCAAATGTATCATATTTGATACATGAGTTTCTGAGAGCTCTGTACCACCTGCATTAACAATACTTCCCTCAAAAACCTGTCTGATACAATCTGAGACTTGTCTTCTGCCCCCTATTGCAGTTATCTATGCTCTGCAGTCAATAGCAGGCTTTAGATTTTCCAATATGGCTGCCTTCATAAAATGACTTACTAGTTTTTTGCAAGGACATCTTTGCAGAGTTTGAAAAGGTTGTGGTAAAAACAAAGTTTATGTTATGTTATATATATACGAATATTATTTTTCTGTATGTATTCCTAGATCTCAAAAAAATATAGTGTTGAAACTGTCATCGGCGTGCTTATGGATGGCAATTCAAGTAACAGTTAGGGGAAGATAAGAATGAGGATGAGTAGGAGTGGACATTCCAAATTCAATAATCAGTCTTTGTTTTTGTTATAAAATAAACAAAATGGCCAATGTATCAAATATAATACCAAAAAAATTTGTAAATAGATTTTTTTTTTTTTTTTTCAAGACTCCATAAATGATTCAATTTCCCCGACTTCAGGGGCCCAAAAGTTGATTATGCGTCAAGAATTGGAATTATTTACTCATATTGGGTCACAAAAGTGTGACAGACTTCTGAGTGAGTAAGGTTTAATAGTTATCAGAGTCTTTATACATACTGTGATGCATATATTTGTGTGTTTATAAAGATTTATCCATTAGATTGAGGTTGTGTTCTCTCTGTTTCTGATTACCGATTACTTTGGCACCCTGTCCAGGAGGACACTCTGTATGTGGGACGCAGAAGTCATCCTGCCAGTAGTGTCCTTTTTTACACTCACATACTCGGTTGTGTGTGGCTGAACACTGATGTTTAACCTTTAGATTTCCCTCGCAGATGTTGGAGCAGAACAGGCAGTTGGGCATAAAGTTCCAGAACTGTGTGAAGTGCTCTTTGGGACATGGCAGACACACAGTGTTTTGAGTGCTACTACACGGTAAGGACACATATGTGCCCGGAGGACAGAGTGCACAAAGCAGTGTGTTGCCTGTGTCAGGGTCATCATACTCAAAGGTGGTACTGTTATCCATGGAGGCATCGGTGGACACCAAGAGCAGAAACACGGCCATTGGGGGCAACTGGGAAAATTACAAGAAAGTGGTATTGGCATACATCTAATGCTATATGGTCAAATCTCAATCTATTACATTACAATTTAAGCATTGCTGTGTGAAAGAAAGTGCCCATAAGTTAAAACAAATAACTTGCTATACATTTTTGACAAAAGTAATAACACCCTTGAGTTTGTGTGAATACAGTAGATTAGTTGCAGTGGCTGAATTTACAGGAATATTTAGTGCATACCATGCTATTTCCTCATTTAGTCACCATGTAGTCATCATTTACTGAAATCTGGGTGCATAAATATAAATTTGTGGGTAAATTAATCTTAAGAGTCAGAAGAAAATAAACATTACTAAACAATTGATATATGAAGCTGTTTTTCTGTATATCAGCAGAGCAGTCTGAATCACTGCTCAATAATATCAGAACCCCACAAGCACGAATTACACAGTGGGTTTACTGGCAGAGATTTTTTTCCTTGTGCACTGCTATTCACTCCCTTACAACATTTTTTTATTGCCTTTTAAGATTTCAAACTCTGTACTTTTTCCACTCTTAATGTCAATTTCTGAGGGGAAAAGGAGAATACTGTATAAAGTGTGTATGGTATCTCAGACGGTCAGGAGAGGTACAAAAAAAGAATTTCCATTCATTAGATGCAACATGGTGCACAGTAAAGGCCTGCAAGCCTGTATTATTGTACAAGTGTAACCCACATGGCATCTGAAATGTCAGTAGAGAAAACTGAGACATTTTAATAGAAAAAAATAATTGTAGTATGTTCTAGAAACCTTGAAAATTTGTATTAGGCTCAAAAACAACAACCCTGACTGTATGAGGTTGGTACACTGCTACAGAAATCTGCACTTATTTTGCTACCCTTTTTTACTCACAAAGTGGCAAGGGCCCTTAGGAGTCAGGGAAGTCGACTTTGAGCTCACATGGATAAAGCAATTACACAAAGCATATATATAAATCAACAAAAATCAAAGACTTTCATGAAATAAGCAATTTCTATTTGGACCTGAATCCAAATATAAATCTGTTAATTAGATAAAGATCTAATATAATTAGATATATAATAATAATAATCTGTGGTGACCTAATGTAGGCCATGAACAGGAGATTTACAAGGAGATTTTCCTTAAAATTTGATGGGTCTAGAAATTTACCCACGTGAAAGAAACTTCAACAAAGTGCACACCTCTGCCACTAAGATAGATTAAGTGTATTTTTTTTTTTTTACATTTTTTTTACAACTAAAACAACTTGATTGTTTTTTTCTTTAAATTGTTTTACATTTCACATTGTAATTTTTTTACATGTACATTTATATTCACATCACAGAAACTTGCCATTTTAACAGGTGTTTGTAAACTTTTATATTAATTATGTCTAATATTTCTCATTTTTGCATTTGTATATGTATTTTTTAATAATTTTTATAATGTTCCTAGGAATGTATACGTTTATTTATAGATAAAATGTTAATACAACAAAATAATTTAGTAAAAAATCTCACATCTCACAAATGATACATTATTTTGAAACATTCCACTTAATAAGAATAAGAATAAATGTTTATCACCTGCAGTGAGATGTGACAATTCACTTAATGGTATTGAATACTGTGCTATGTACAGAAGTGTGTGTAAAGCAAATAAAGTTTAAAGAAACTTACCATGTTTTCTCTGTTTCGAACAAGAGGGAAGTAACAGCACAAATTTCACCACTTTCAAATTTCAACTTATAGCCTGGAGGAAGTGATGGGGATGGCTCACTGAGACCATGCCCACAATAAACTAATAATTGATCATGAAAATTTGTTCACTATCAGATACTCATATAAATCAGATCTCATTTAACCCTCATATTCCACTGTATATATGGTAGTGGGGCATAATCATGTTTACACTGTACTAGCATTATCCTTGCACAACCTCTTATACATACAACTTTTACACTTCACTTACGTAACATTCACACTATACGCACACAACCTGTACACTTTACTCACATTATACTCACAAAACCTACACACTATTCTCTTGCTACATTTACACAAACTTCACACTACACCCACACAACCTCCACACTATCTTCACGTAACCTTCACACTATACTCACGCAACCTTTACACTATTCTCACACTATCCTTACACAACCTTCCCACTTAAGTCACACAACCTTCAACCTGTACTCATACTATACTCACAAAACCGTCACACTGTTCTCACACTCTACAAACATAACCTTCAACTTGTACTCATACTATACTAACACAACCTTCAATATGTTCTCATACTATACTCACACAACCTTCACAGTATACTCACAATATACTCACAAAACCTTCACACTATTCTCACACAACCTTCACACCATTCTTACACTATACTTACACAACTATAGATCATAAAAGGGCATTAATGGGAACATCAAAGAAGGTTCTTTGAAAAAGTAGCTAAAAAGTTACTTTTAACAGTAACGCATCACTTTTTGGTGTAATCAACAAAGTAATGGAGTTTGATGGAGTAACTTTTTGAATGAAGTAACGAGTAACTGTAACTAGTTACCATTTTTTAGTAACGAGCACATGTATTGTACATGTACTGTATTGTAAACTCAAATTGTGAATTACTTGTAATAAATGTTTTATTTACTACTTTAAATGAATAATACAATTATAAAATAGGTTTTATCACATATTCATGTAATTTATTAGTACAAACTCTGTTTTGAAATGTTACTCGAAACTTTCGAGCCACTTGCAGCTTCTCACAAACTATGGGATTCAAGTCCGGTTCCAAATGAAAAGTTGTGAACTATTAAGGTCGCGAGTGTCAAGGTCGCCAGTATCAAGGTTCCACTGTATTTAATTCAGGAAAAGATTCATGACATTTATAAACCCTTTGTGTTTATGGTATTTTTGTTGCTTCAGAGGTTCTGGGAAGCTCTGTAGATTTGCTTGTGTCATCAAGTTTTTAGAAGTTTGCTGATCTAAAAACATTATGAGAAATTGGATGCAGTGAACTAAATTAGTGTTTGAGAGTTCACCTTGAAGCTAATCTATTAAAAAAACACAACAACCAAATGAGTGCAATACTTCATTTACACTAGCTAATAAGTAATTTGAGCTCCACAATTTGGACAAAACGATGGCCTAAATTTGGCCTAAAACTATTTCACATGTTCTTTTTGAACATATCATTTCAGATTTATTCCTCATTTGCGTTTGTAATAAGCTCAAATACCCTGGGAATGCTTTTCACTAAATTCTGGGGTGTGGCTGTCAGGATTTGTGTTCATTCAGCTACAAGGGCATCAGTGAGATGTTGGGAAGGAAATTCCAGTTTCAGCTGCTCAGTAAAAGAGGATTGGTTTGCTTAGTTTTAGTTAACAGACAATGTAATGCTACAGCAAACATAGATATTCTGTAGACACAGTATTTGTGCTTTTTACTTTGTGGTAAATTTTTTTCAGAAGAAGCACATATACTATAGGTGTGATGGTCAAGGGCGGACATAGTTTTCTGTGTTTGCTTCCTCATATATTTACGTCATATATGAGGAAGCATTTATGTGTTTGAGTACTGCACTAAATGATTAATATTATATTAAAATCTCTGATTCCTGCATCACTATCCATCTGCTTTTTCGACTTCTACTCACTATTTTAATACTTTCAATCATTTTTTTTTTTTTTTTTCAAATTTGAATCAATCATGAGGTCAGTGTAATTTGAGAAGCAAATGGCTGTGGTTGCAGGCAGCTTCCTTCTTCCAATCTATTTTTAGCCTAAACCTTTACTTTACATTTTCACCTCAGAAGGTTTTCCACAAAGTAGAGTAACTGATACGAGGAAGTCTGCCATGTGCATTCTCCTATCCATACACAAAAAACCAATACACAAAAAACAGTATACACACATCCCCTGATGGATAACATGCACATAAAGGTCATCTTTACTTCCCAGTCCTAACCGTGGAACAAAGAGATTTTTATAAATAGGTAAACTTCCTTAGAGACGATCCATCACATCACAGTTCACCACATTACAGGAAACTGAGTAAAGGTCAGCTTATTTTTATTTTTTCCTATTTACTTTTTTTTTAAGAGCAAACATAATGGAATGATAGAGAAAACAGTGAAATCTGTTAGCATTAGTCATTTGATGTACAATAGAAGATTTCTTTTCATTACCTGAGATCCAATCAGGTTTTACCAATAACAGAATAATAGCACCTTGTGAATTGAAAAAGTGTGATTCAAAGTGTGTACAACAACTATGTTTGCTAAACAGTCTGTGCTAGCATTCGATGATGAAGCTTCCTAACCAAGAAGCAAAAAGTGCGTCCAAGAACAAAATGACTGGAGAGTTTCATTTAATCCCTGACACAGTTTTACAGGAAATAGACCATATGGAAGCACCTCTATAATGAATTAGTGTATTCTTTAATTAATTAAGTCAGAGAATCACCAGCATTGTGAACCAAAAAAATGGATGCAAATTTTTTGCTAAGTCTAAGTGAGAGACAGTCAACCAGCTCCTGAAAAAGTTGAGTTTGTTTAAACACGTCTCTTGGAGCAAAGAGTGCAAAATCTGAACAAAGTGTACACAGTGAGGCATTACAAAGAACTTCCCTCTCTTTCGCAAAGTCCTGACCCCTGAAACCAAGTCTTACAATGTAATTACAAGATAAATGAGTGGTACTGCATGAACAATAATGGGTTCCACCATTCTCAGAGTCCTGTGTTTGTTTGGAAAAGTTCTTTATTTTGTCCAGTCCAGGTCCAAGCACAAACATAAATGTAGGCCAGGAGCAGGCGTGTGGACAGAGCCATGGAGAAATTTACCTGAGCATGTTATCATGTCTACTTGAGAGGATATACATGATATCTTAGACCTGTGATTATCCAATGTTTGTCTCATCATTGGAATTATAGTGGGGACATCCGGGGCACTTACAGAATACAGGACACTCAGGGAGCTGTCTAGTAAAATGGCACTGGAAAACACAAAAGCACATGGACAGCAAGCAGCAGAGTTCTGCACAGTTTTCAAAAGTGTGAGATATTCTCACAATTTTATCTACTGAATGTTATGGAAAATATGTGTTATCGGATTTGAGTTTTATGGATGATGCTAAACAGAAAACACCAAAGACTTGTATGGCTAATGATAAACAGAAAACACCAAAATGATGAAGATTAGATTTTGCTCATTACATAAACAGAAATGGTTATGGTGAGACATGTTGACTCTTTGCTTGCTAATTCTGAGTAGTGGAAGTGATGCTTTTGTCTGCATCCCTTTAAATCAGCTTCCTCTTTCAGAATAAAAAGGTTTTATACCACAAGTCGTTTCAGATCAGCAGTTAAAATTTAAAAGCATTTGATCAAAGAAGCATCACTTAAATCATTACATTCTGCTTCTTCTTTAATCTCACCCAAAGACACTACTCATCGGCATAATCTGGAGGATTTCTACACCATTGTTCTTTCATGTGGCTTCTCAGGAAATAATAAGGAACAACATTAACAAAAAGCCTTCATTCACACACACACACACACACACACACACACACACACACACACACACACACATACACACACACACACACACAGAGAGAGACACATATTTACATTTGACGTATATGGTGAGAGCAGCAAAGGTGAAGAGAAGGCAAGAGAGTTTCCCAGGTTCAATTATGACAAATTTGATGATTTTTTTTTTCAATGACAGCGTCAGCCACAGGCAACCGACATCATAGCAACGGGAGCTTATAAATATTCAATACATTTTCCAGCATAAACAAAAGACACGGCTTTGGAAAAACACAACACTATATTTAAGTCAGGCTGTAGGAATAGTGGCACTCAGATATGATAGTTTAAATTCAAACAACCACACTTTTATAACCATTAATGCAAAATATTAAAAAAACAATTTCAAATGTCAAAACAAAAGGCACACACACACACACACATATATATATATATATATATATATATATATATATATATATATATATATAAAGATTTTAAAAAGACATCAAAAATACATAAATTGTAGCTTCAATAGTCCAGTTTTTCTGACAAAAAAATATGATAAATAGTAACATTTGAAGCAAATTTGGATAAACACACAAACTTAAACACACACGATTACAATTAAATAAAATGTAATTGCACTCCATTTTCAACTGTACATTCATAACTGACATTCCTTATTTTACAGCTTTAGTAATAGCAGTCCATCAACAAAAATATTTTCTTTTCTCGTCTTACAAAGTGTAGTGAAAATTCCTAAATCCGCCATCACACGTTCTGCCCAAAGGAAGATGAATTATGTACAACTTAATTAAATAAGTCTTGGCTTCGTTATGTCCTTTATGTGACCTTCAGGTCTGGCCATGTGTGGTTCCAGCTGCAGAATTTCAGTCGTTATAAGGTTTGAGTTTGAAGCACGAGGCGTCTTGGTGTGCTCCGGTGAGGATCTTTTCGTACGGTCGGTGTGTAGAAGCGTTAATGACACGGCTAATGCGCTTGATTGCGCGCAACAGTGTTTTTGGGGCGTTTCGAGAGCGTAGTTGCCGCACGCTGTGATTCAGAGCTTTGGCCAGGTCTCCGCTGGCATTCTGGCTCTTCCACAGGTGCAGTAACTGTGCCACGTGGCGGTGCATGGGACAGGAGAGCGCCAGTGCTTGTACTTCCTCTTCGCTCACCTTCTCACCAGGCAGACTGTCCATCAGCACCAGCAGGTCCCCCAGGGTCACATTCTTAAGACCTGCACACCGAGACACCTTCCTCTCACAGTGGTTTAAACCTGGTGGAGTAACAAATGAACACTGAGTGACAAGGACTTTCTTTTTTTCTCCTACAAACAAGCAGTTTGAAAAAGAGGACAATTTTAAATTATTAAAGAATGCCATAATCATACTTTTAGTTATAGAGATTTGTTCCCTTTACCAGCTAATCTTTATTCTCTATATTTAAAAAAAAAATGCAAAGCAGTGTAAACTTCCTATCCTTAGAATCCCCATCCTCAGAACACAGATCTGTATGTAGAGTTAGTGCAAACATGTCACCTCAGCTTTCCTACACTGTTTTTATTAGCGTCCTTGCTAGCCAGCTGCTACTTATTTTCAGGTTCTAATTGAGAATATGAGAGATTTCAGCTCTTGGGAATTTTTCTCTGCTCAGCACACCATAATTTCTTAAGTCAGGTTTCAGGTCCGGGTTAAAAAGAACCGATTTCGTAATGAACATGCTCTCCACCCATGTAAATCAGGATTTTTTTTCAATTCTGCACAAGAAGATATCTCAATGCCTTACTTGGAATTTTTCAAACTGTTTCTGTCAGTGTGTGCTCTGAGGTAAGTGGTGGTTAAAGTGTACTCTAGGGTATTTTGGGACCATCACTGAGACACACTTGGCTAGTTTTCTAAATAGGGTTTTGACTCAGGTCACAGTAATTTTCACTCAGGTATGTCTCTTTCCAAATAAGTGTCTTCTTCTGGTTAAAGAAGATATTTCTCACTGTTAACTCACCCCCTTTACACACAAACTGCTTACCCTTTCAGAACATTTAATTCAAAAAAACAAAACATTTTTTTTTGGGTGATCACCTTCCCAGAAACACATGTGGTTTTAATTTGAGGTGCAGGAACATAAAGGTTAAATCAAGCTGCAACAACCTATGTAAACTAAAAAAAAAAATTTGCCTAAAAAAAAGAGAGAAGCAGGGTAACCTTGTATGATGCTGTAGAATTTCCCCTGGTCTTTGTTCTGTTCTATCCACAGCCGCAGTAGATGTAGAGCCTGTTGCTCTGGGCTGCACTTCTTCTTCAGAGGCTCTACAATCTTCTTATCTACTTTTCGGCCAGGAAGACTTTCCAATAGGAGATCCAAAGAAGCAAGAGGAGGCGATAACAGGAACTGGAACATGGCCTTTTCACACAAAGTTATGTCTACAGAGAGAAAGAGAGAGAGGGAGAGAGAGAGAGAGAGAGAGAGAGAGAGAGAGAGAGAGAGAGAGAGAGAGAGAGAGAAAGAGAGAGAGAGAGAAAGGAAGATAGAGAGAAACCATCACGAACATCAATGTCTTTCACAATCTTTCTTAATATTCCCAAATCCTAAAGAAGAAAATCTGATTTTGAGTATAAAAGTCAAGTGTGATTAATATTACGTCTTTACCAGAATAATTCCCAAACCATTCTAACATATTTACAATTAACCCCAGTTGTGCTTTAACACACTCCATTTCACACAGAAAGTATTTTATTGAAGACGCCTATAAACACTTCATCAGTGCCGTCACATTTAAGCTGGTATATTGATTTTTTTGCTAAATTGGATTTTTATAGCTGCCAATAAAATGGTTTGTTTTGTGTGCAAGTTACTATTTAGCTTAGATGCTACTCAGTCCTTTCCTGTTTTAGAGATCAAAAATGAGTGTGATGTCTCAAATCCAATAGCAGTTTAAATGTTTTAAGTGTGAACAGAAATGCTCATCCACCACAGCAGTTCTTCAACAGTTTCAACAGCAAATGTATTTGTTTATTCCTGTTCTAAATTACGTTATAGCATATATAAAAATGCATTCCTTCACCAGCCTCTCTTTAATTCAATAATTTGAAGCTAATCATTTTCTGTTTGAGGAACATGAGAAGAATGTTTACTTAATCAGAATGGACAGTTTACATAAAAACACTTGCAACTAAAGTACCCTGGTGCATTCCACTTTGTAACACACACTTTATAGTCTGCCACACCCACACCCACACAAACACTCTTTAGCTGGATCAATCAGCAGCATCCTGATGAGCAATGTAAACCAGAACCCAGCATTTCCCAGGGGTCCGGATGCCGGCTGTAACTACTGAGTCACTGGCTTCCAATCGCCAAAACCAAGCCACTTTGTCAGAAGAAGGACACATAATTCTGCGACAGACCCGGCAGACGGAATGCAGAACCACATGGATGCTCCAAATAACAGCCGTTTAAAGCATCTTCTTTCAATTAATGCTTTGGTGCTTGTAATCATTCCGGTATCCGAAGTGACTGTGCGGCTGGTTGCTGAGAAATTTAATGCCAGGTCACTCCAGGGTTCTTTGGATTTGTCTTTGGTGGAACCATTTCTCTTCTGTTGGAGGTTTTGATGGTTACGCTGAGGTCGCAGAAATTTAGAACTTGGTCCTGGAAAATTCCCCCTGTTACTCTATCCATCAGATTTTGGCTTTTAAGCTAAATTAAAAATGCATATCCTGATTGTTAGCCTGGATTAGACCCCAGAGGCACTTTAGAGCGCTTTAGAACATTGGACCAGAGAAATGGCATCCAGAAATGGCATTCAGAAAAAAATTATTCTGGAGGAAATCTTTAATAACATCTGGATTCTAGCTCCAGGGCCTGGATGTAAATCATGTGTGATATTCTTTAGCAACGTAAGAATCATTTATTGTTAAATAACCACTAGAGAACCCTGTTGTGTAAGAGTGTAGTTATTCTTTAAGGCTGTTCCTTTTTTCGTTGTTGTCTCTGGTTCTGTGGATAGATAGTTATAACGAAGAGTATTTTAAAGTGTTTCAAAAAGGGTTAAATATAGAAAACCAGGGGTTCTCTGGTTGTCCCTTTAATAAATGGCTTTGAAAAAAGGGTTGTTTGAAAAATTAAGGGTTCCTGGTTCCCAAAAAGGGTTCTACAATTATAGTTTATATGGATTCCACAAAAATGGGACAACCAATGACCCCTTAAGAGGTCCTCTCCTCTTTCTCAAGGGGGTCCTGTAGAACATTTAAGAGTGCAGATTTTCTGTAAAAAAAAACGTTATTTGATACAGTAGCATTTTTGTCTGTCTGTAATACACTGGACCTTTAGAGAGTGGGCCTTGACAGACAGCTGAAGAACCATTAAAGGTTTGTAATTTTGATGAATGCCAGCATGAATTAATGTGAGTGCTAAATGGGGATACTGCCAGTCACAGTGATTTTCTGCAGCATGGTGTTCCGGTGAAGGTTCTCTCTTTCTCTCTCTCTCTCTTTCTGCAATAATATGAGTGGACTGCATGAGTCAGCATGAGGAACGTGTGTGCAAGAACGGCCAGCACATAACGAGAGCAGTAAAAAAGGAAAAGTGCAACTCTGACATCCCTTTTAACGTGAACAATAACCTCGGAACGATTCTGCACTCTGACTCAGCTTCCTCTTTAAACTGTCGAGAATATAAACAGTTCGTCCCGGCGCCAGCGGGACTCACATTAAAGCGCAAAATAAATGTGAAACTGCATCGTTGCTGCTGCTGGAGTGTAAAATCATCTTAAACAAATAACTAAAGTAAGAAAGAACAATCCTCAGATAAATGGATAAATAAATATTGCGTAGTTAGAGTCACTGAGGTTCTACAGGGTTTTCTGTGTCATTAGCTGGCATTATTCTTAGTCTGACTGTCTACTACAGTGCTGTGCAAGTATTCAAGTATACTTAAAGATGAGGTGGCGGTTGAATACTTATACAGGACTGTTTTGTTTGATTTTAAATATCAAATTAAAAGGATATAAAATAAGATATGTGTTTATGGATAATGCATGATATTTTGATCATTGAAGCATGTTTGCTCTATTTGAAACCACAAACATAAAGAGTCTAACTGTGCCTACCTGGCTGCCTGTGTCCTTGTCTGTGTCTGCCTGTATGTGTGGGTTTCTGTCTGTCTGCCTTTGTCTTCATGTTTGTCTGTGTCTGTCTTTCTGTCTGTGCCTGTCTGTTTTTCCCACTGTCTGTCTATTGTCTTGTCTGTTTGTCTGTCAGGGCCTTTTTGTTTGTATCTGTTTGTCTTTCTTTGTCTCTTTGTCTCCTTGTCTGCCTCTGTTGGACTCTTTGTCACCCTGACTGTAAATAAATGTATATTTTTATTAAAATGTAATAAATTTCAGTTTAGTTCTTTTAAATAATCTGCAGTCCTCCACCTGTTTCCCTTTAAAACACCCCTGTGTTTGTGTGTGTGTGTGTGTGTGTGTGTGTGCATGCTCACCTGCGTGACAGACGGTGTGTTTGCGAGTGCAGTCTATAGCAAGTTCTCTGTCACACACAGTGTCCTGGGTGGCAGTACCAGGGTTTCGTGTCTTCATGCCTAGTTGTGAACAGTCTCGATGAAGAACACAGGGTTCAGTGGCTGACACCATGCTTGAGAAAAAACCCTGTGGACATTTCTCACACACCGTGTCACTGTCAGGTGTCCCTGTAACACACATAAGAACACACAAACATGAATTCACTGAAAACACACATATGCATCCACTGTCACTGTTAACAGTTTGAGTTTCATGACTATAATGCTTTATTAACATGTACAGGAGTTTCAGGTGTGGAACTTTCCAGAGTGTGTTATTAACTGTGTTTGGTCTAAAATGCAAATAATCTTCAGCCAGTTATCTAAACGGTTCAGCAGCAGCAGCAGGTGGATTGGGAACACCACTTCCTCTTTTCCACCAAATCAAATCTAACAGGCTTCATGCAGTCAGATAAATCCTCACACCGATCTGAAAAAAAAAAAAGATTAACACCTGTCTGTACCTGCACACCTAAAACATGGCCAGGAGAAAAACACCTGAACTCAGACTGAAGAACAAAAACAATGTAATAAAACAAAAGAAAAAAGTGGAACTACAGAGAGTGAGCAAAAGGACATCAACTGAATTTCGCTCATGCTATATCTAAAACAAACAAAAACAAAATAAAAAAACTCTTACTAAAACTAATAATGATCTATAAAGTAAATAAATCTAATTTAATTATTCAGTTTAAAAAAAATTTGGTTTAAAAAAGAAATATGTTTAATATTAAAAATATTTTTCTTATAATACACACTAGGAGAAAAAAACATTATTTATTAAACAGTTCAATATAAATTCATGAACAGCTATTCCTAACAATTCTAATTACACAATAAATATATTATAAATATAGCAGGGAGTACAAAATAAAGTATGTAAACCTTAAAAAAAATCCTATTTATAATATATTTAATTTTGTTCTAAATCTAGGGTTAATTATTATTTGTTGAGTTCTCTGTCGCCATCTGATGGAGTGATTCATGGTGGGTCATCGTGCAGAAAAGCGATTACAATATATATTTATCTGGGGATCTATCTATCTATATATATATATATATCAACATGCATCATGAGTATAGTTTCTGAGCTACTCTTCAAGTGATCACTCATCTTACAGTAGGGAAATTATTATTTGATCCTCTTATGATTTTGTGAGTTTACCCCCTTACAAAGAAATGAACAGTCTAAAATTTTTATAGTATGATTATTTTAATAGAGAAAAACAGAATATAAAAAAGAAAGGTTATAAATTAATTTGTATTTGATGAAGTGAAAAAAAAACATTTGATCCCGTACCAAATAAGCAAAGAATTCTAACTCCCACAGACCCAAATGAGTCCTGTTTCTTTAGAAAAGACCTCCTAATATCAACTCATTATGTGTATAAAAGACACCCATCACAAAATCAACCTCTTCCATTTAAACCTCTCCACCACCATGAAAAAAAAGAGAGCTTTCAAAAGACATCAGGACTCAGATTGTTGCCTGGGAAGTATGTTATGGGTCATTGTCATGCTGGATGAAACATCTATGACACATCTTCAGTGTTCTGGCAGAGGCCAGGAGGTTCTCATACAAAATCTCTACAGTGCATGGCCCCATAATGTGGTAAAGTCTTCCTGTACCCTTAGCAGAGAAACAGACCCAAAGCAGAATGTTTCCTGCTCCATGTTTGACAGTGGGGATGGTGTTCTTTGGGGCCTATTCAGCGTTTCTCTGCCTTCAAACACGCCAAGTCGAGTTGATGCCAAAGAGCTCAATTTTGGTCTCATCTGACCACATTGCATTCCCCCAAGCCTTCTCTGAATCATTCAGGTGTTCACTGGCAAACTTCAAACAGGTCTGTTCATGTGCATTCTTGAGCAGAGAGACCAATGGTTCTCTTGTTGACTGTGGTCCCAGCTCCCTTGAGATCATTGTGTAATTCTGTAATTCCTGTGTAACTCTGGGCTGATCCCAAACCTTTCTCAATATCATCTTTACCCCATGAGGTGAGATTTTGCGTGGAGCTCCAGAGCGAACCAACAGTGGTCTCTTTCTCACTTGCTGATGGTCTTGTAGCCCATTTCAGCCTTGTGCAGGTCTACAATCTTGTCCCTGACATACTTTGACAGCTCTTTGGTCTTGCCCATGGTGGTGGAGTGGTTTGAGTGGAAAAGGTTGATTCTGTGATGGGTGTCTTTTATGCACATATTAAGTTGATATTAGGAGTTCTTTCTTAAAGGGACCGGTCTCATTTCGGTGTGTAGTGGTCAGAAATCTTGCTGGTTGGCAGGGGATCAAATACTTATTTCACTCACTCAATCAAATACAAATTAATTTATATATAATATAAATTTATGATTTGTTTCTGGATTTTTTTTTACTATTCTTTCTCTCCGTTAAAATAAACCTACCATACAAATTCTAGACTGTAAATCTTTTAATAAGGGAGTAAACTTGAAAAATCAGCAGGGAATCAAATAATTATTTCCCCCACTGTAAGTATGCATGTTTGTAATAAACACTGCGTGTGTTGTGCTGTTCTAATGATATAAAGGGAATGACAAGGTGGTGTGATGAAGTTATATTGCTGCAAAGAAATAACAAATTTTGAGGAAATACCTGACCATTTTGACCAATCACAATTTAGAACTCAGAGTAGATAGATAGATAGATAGATAGATAGATAGATAGATAGATAGATAGATAGATAGATAGATAGATAGATAGATTTTTTTAGTAATGGAGAGCTGATCATCTGCCCTTTAGAAGAAAGGTTCACTTTATAACCATTACATTTCCAACAGAGACTGGGCTGTTTCTAAGAAGAAACCATGCTGGTACTTATGAGGACCCTAAAAAAAGGGTGTCAAACTAAAGCTGAATAATGATCTCTGGACAGTTAATTGGAGCTCAGTGTTTTAGTGACAAATTAAGAAAAAATAAGTGTTTGGATTTTGGTAAGTGTTGGAGAACAATGACACAGAACTGGCACACCAATATTAAGTATTTCAAAGATTTCACAGCCAGAGATGTAAAAAGTACATACATCCTTCACTAAAGTTGTAGTACAGACACTCATGTTATAAACAACTCTCACGTTTTCACTCAAGTTAAAGTTAAAGTGAAGTTTTGGGGGAAAAATTTACTTAAGTAAAAAGTAGCCATTTCTACTACCTGTTTTAGTGTCACACTGGTAACTGGACCTCACATCATAATAATATATCAATACAAAACAATTTTACATTTTGTTATCTAATAAATGTATCCAGGCTGAACATCCACCATATAGAACACAAGCAGAGAATAGATGATGATGATCAGGTGATCAGGACTGTCTCTCTTCTCAGTCATGTTTAGATCACTGATTCCCTCTGTCTCATCTTCATTAGCCATAGTTCTTGTTGCCTTGCTCATTGTTAGTGGCAGGTTAAAAAAGTCACGAAATGACAGAAAACAGGTTGATGGGCTGAAAACAACGTGCAATAAGAAGACAAAATATTGATCGTGTCATGAAATAGATTAAAACTAAAGTAACGAGCCTGTTCAAAAAATTTAAGAAGTAGAAAGTACAGATATTTGTGTACAATATGTAACGAATAAAAGTAAAAATCTGTCCAAATAATAAATAGTGAGGTAAAGTACTGACACCAGAAAAATATACTAAAGTACAGTAACAAAGTATTTATACTTTATTACTTCCAATCTCTGTTCATGGCTATTTTACTAAAGCATGATGTTATTAAAGTACAGAATTTTTCAATGTTTTCTGCCATTTTAGAGTGCTTTCACCACTGTCTAGGTTTAGTTTGAGATAGAAAAAGTATTTTCTTCCAAATAAAACATCTCTACCATTTGTAATTATTAAAAATTTAGAATCTTTGAATACTCATTTATATGCAACTGAGAAACCACTTTGTGCATTTTTACTTTAGCTTGCTTGGCTAGATAACACTGCTTAGCAAAAAGCTAAAAAATCTCACATTGCCCTCCAATTTATATTTTTAAACTGAGCTCATTTTTAGCCCTGTCCCTTTTAAAGAAATATAGATGTAGTAAGAACATTTTTAAAAGATGTGTAACTTAAGAGTTACATTAGCAAAACATCACCTACGCATTGCTACTTTGACATTGGAACCCTTCACGACCTCACATATGTTTATTTAGGGTCACGGCCTCAAACATTTTGAAACTTTGGGTAATCTGTTCTTCTCCTTCTGCTCTCAGCACCAGATCAATGCCACTACACATAGTGCTAAGAGAATGTGGAGAGAATAACTCTGTGACCTTTCAGTTAACATTGATGTGGTGGTTCTGCTCTCCACATGGCCACGTGGGTTCTCCACTTCTGACAGATGGCTGGTGCAGCGGTGGCTCAGCGGTTAGTATTCTGAGAGCTAGCGATCGGAATATTGGGAGTTGCCAGACAACTGTCAGGCCTGTGGGTTTTAAAAGTTTAGCTATGAGTGTGTCGCTTTGGATGAAACAGGATTTTTTTAATCCAATGCCTAAAGAAACCTGAATGCTTGAAGACATTATCACAACTCAACTGTAGCTTCCAAATAGATGTCCATTATCTTTTATTAATTAATTAATCTCAGACTCTTTTGGAATGTTAATAACATTTGTGAGGATAATTACCAGGTATGGAGACCCCAAATCCTGGCGGACAGGTGCTGTGCGGTACGCAAAACTCCACAGAGAGGTGGTATCCAGGTACACACTCACAGAGACGGTTGTGTGTGGCATTACACTCCCTCTTGACAATCTGTCTCTCCTTACAAACTGGGGTACAGTGCTGGCAGCTCTCACCCCAATGCCACTGTTCTGCAAAGCGGCGCTCTGGACAAGGATGGCACACAGTGGCCGAGTTCGATGTGCAGTGGCGTTCTACTGCTGTGCCTGGAGGACACTGATCACACAGCAGAAGCTCTGATGTCACAGGGTCACGTTGCTGGTACCTTGGGGTTTCATGGTAAGCCCAGGCAAAGGACACAACGAAGAACTATGATAAGAAAGGGATAGGACAGAAGACACATAAAGGGGAAAAAAAGTGATAAGGATGGAAATGAGGTTAAGAGTCAGTGGAGTACAGTAACAAAATAATATTAATCAAAAAATCGCTAGCGCTCTGCTAATTTTCAAATGCTCATGGCTTGGTCAAGAGTTCCTGCTAAGAGAGTAAATCTTTTAAAATTTTACCATAATGTTATTGTCATAGAGTTTAAATTTTCCATAAGGATTCTTTGGATGTTAACATGTTCTACTCTGATGGAAAAACCCCTGGTTATAACTCTCTACAGGGAACCTTAAATAAAGGTGAAAAGTGAAAAAAAAGGATTGTAGAAGATATTTTAGTGCAATAATAAGGATCTTATAAGAGTTCTATAAATTCTCAAAAAAACTTTACACTACAAAAATGCTTTACAATCACTGTACAATTATGGTATTTGCACTTTTTAACATAACCTGTCAGATGAAAATGCAGTGCAGTTATTGTCTGAACAGAATGTCATTACAGCAAAGTTTCTCCAAAACACTTAACTACTGAGTGCAATTTGGATCTCTGCTGAATGAGCAAGACCCACACTGTACACATTACCCACAATTCTCAGCATTGCTGATTATCCAGACCAAATGTTGTTTTATGTGCAGCAGGTGGGTGTGAATCCACATCATTAGCACATGGGAATGCCACACATATGCTAATTGAACAGTGGAAGACCAATGAACTTTTAGCCCTGATCCAGACTTCCATTTGTCGACGTAAAAACCATAATTACATGCTAGCTCAGAGCTTCTGACTGCTGTAATTACATCGTTCTGGAGATCTGAAAGAAACTTATAACAGACGCCTCTCGTGCCCTGTGCCAGCTTCACCCCGATTTCAAGGTATATAGCATTCACTGCTGCAATGTCTCGGCCCACAAGAAAGCTCCACAGCTTTAAATCAGAAACTGTCAAGGTTTGTTTGATCATATCTAAGAGCAAATAGACAGAATATGGAAAACACGGAAACATGCATCACCTCTCCCTAAATACTGACACGCTGCTGATGGATGGGTTCCCCAAGTTCTCTACCGAACCACTTTACGATGACTCACTGGTTTCAAAGCAAATCTTAGTGCTCTTTTCTGGCCACGGTCTTCAGGACGTGATTTGATTGGTTCTATGTGCTTTAGTGTATACAGACTATTAAAAACTTAGAAAGCAGAAGTAAATCAGTGAATTGAGAAAATAAATCTAGATTTACACATTTGGTGAAGGCCTATTGGAGTGCTTGGCTGTTAGGTACCTTAGCTAGCAACGAAGAGAAAGCTACATGTTTATGGTGTCTTGTTCTCTAGAAGGGATCTCTTGTTAAAGTTCTCAATCACATCAGAAACTGGCAACGCCATCTATATAATGAATACCCGAAGAACATCTTTCTTAAAGGGTTTCTATAGACTAATGTTTTTTGGGTTAAAAAACTTTATAAAAGACTTTTACAAAAATGAATCCTGCTTCTACACAAAAAAAACAAAAAAAAACAAACAAACAAAAAGCTTGAACTTTATATGAACCAGCATCCCAAATAATGTAACAGCCTAAGGGCTCACAACAGATCCTGAAATGTTTGCATTACGGGTTCTGGAGGTTATTTAGATGTTAGACATGCTTAAACATGGAATCTGTGAGGGAGGAACAGATGAAAGTTTACAAGGTGGAGTGATTTTTATCACTGTTTTATTTGTTTAAAAAAAAAAGTTCCTCGAAGGCACACACTCTACATTATCAATGCATTCACAGAGGAAAATGTACATCATCTATAAAGTGTTAAATTTCATTTAATAATTAAATGCAAATGTGTATTTAACATGTATGGAAGGAGTCTCTATTATCAGTGTTTAGCAGTTGTCAGTTGTAAAACTGTACAGTAGCTTTGTGTCTTTACAGTGTAATGAGGATAGAACGTGTGGGTATGTGGTCTGGGTGGGAACAGCAACACTGCTGCTGTTTTATGACTCACACAAGGGAAAGTGTGATTCATTTTAAACTTCTCTCCATCTCCACTGCTTTAAAATCTTTAGCTCCTGTTTTCTGCGGCAGCATGACTCTTGGATTAATGCCTGGCAGCAGGTTTTTATTGTTGCTCTTATCTTTAACCCACAGCCTTTATAGACTTTCAGCCATTTTGCATGAATCGTTTCAAAGCGGCTGTTTATCATCCGAGACAACGAGCGCTCGCTGTCTAAGTCCTGAACAAAAGAGGAAGCCGTTGCTCTGTACTTCCTTTCAGGTGTATTTGTTCTTTTTAAAGTGTGTATCTTGTTTTCAGTGCAATGTGTTGATTTCAAGTGTTCTCTTTCTTTACCAACACTGGAGGGAGAGCAACAGAACAGAAAAAGAAAAAAAGACAAAACAGAGGACAGAGCAGGTTTAGGGAAGTTAATTCATTTCCACCTGCTACTGATAACGAACTGATAACAATCCCTGCACGTTACACACACAAACACACACACACACACACACACACGCACACACACACACACACACACACACACACACGAACACACACACAGACAGACAGACACAAATTCAGAATCTGTTAATGCACACATTCTCTCTCTCTTTCTCTCTCTCTCTCTCTCTAGCTATCTCTTTCTCTCACACACATTCAACAGCTAGAAGGCCTGTATGGAGAAGCTGCTATCGAGTGGAAAAATCATGCTCGATCTGGATCCTCTGTAATCTGAGAGCCATCAAAACAAGGACATATGCAAATCACACATGCAAAACACATCACATCACACAGCAGAACAGCTATTCTTCATCACCAAACAAAACACAAGAATGATAAATTTATACCACTTTATGAAACTCTATCATATTCTATGTAACTCTATGAGACTATGAGATTATATTGCCTTCTATGTAACTTTGTACTGTACTCTATCTGACTTTATGCGACTACATTTGACTGGATGTGACACTATTGTGTTCATTGTGACTTGATGAGACCCTATGTGTCTCCCTTGTACTCTATGTAACTCTCTGGTATTTTATGTGATTTCGTTGTAGTATATTGTACTCAAGTCAAAATCAGCCTATTCACCCTTGTTCTCTCACTCTCCCTCTCTCTGAAAAACCTGTATGGAAAATCTGCTGATGAGTGGAATATCATGCTGGATCTGGATTATGCAAAATATATGTGATTCTCTGCAACCCTCTGGCATTTTGAGTGACTGTATACTCTATGAGACTATATGTGACTCTGTGTGACTTGTATTATGTGTGATTCTATGACATTCTATTTGATTCTATGTCACTCTAAAGTACTCTCTCTGACTTTGTGGTAGAATCAAATGCCCTAGCCAGTGAATATGTAATCAGTGTGATTGTTTGGAAATGGTGCGAAACAGTAGAGCTTTTATATTACTCTATGACAAATCATGTTGCTATGACAGCAGAAGGAAATGTTTTTCATAGCTTTGTTCTCTCTAGTGATTAAAACATTTGAATGAGTCTATAGATGAACATGACAGACTCCTCCTCCTTCTGCTAAATTAATGTATTTAAATTTGATCACAAATGGTCACTGAAAAAACACTGATCATATCAGGTGCAAATGGATATGTGTTTCAGATATCCAATTGTAGTAAACAGGTGTTAATAACTAGTGTAAACAGTGTGTTTAAGCCTGTATGATACTTTAAGTAACTCTATACCTCTGTATTCTATGGTACTCCAGACAACACGATATACTACTATATGAGTCTCTGTGGAGCTCTGTGATACTCTGTGGTACTCTCTGGGATTCTCAGGTACTCTGTGATACTCTGCAGATCTCTGACCTCTTAAACCCTGTGGGACTATTCGGTTCTCTGTGGGGCATTGTATTAACAATTGTGATCATCATATTTTGCCTTATTCAGTTTTATATTATAAGACAGTATAAGAAAAACACAATTTAATTTAAGTGAACAATATCAATAACAGCTAGAGGGAATTAGTATATTTAGTGGTGAACTACAGCACAGTGTTGGCGGCTTTAAAACACATCTGAATAATTTAGTGTATTTTATCAAACACTCCAGAAGCACATCTGTTGATGCTGGGTACATGCTGCTGCTGCATGCACACTGAACTAACACCTACAGTGTTAAACTGTAGTTACTGTGTTACAGTGTTCAGATCTTTGTTAGCTTTAAAATAAAATGTTGCAGCACTGCTAAAGGCTATTTAAACTTAAGAATTTCACTTCAGCAGTGCACTTTAAGACTTATGCAATTGTATACTTGTTGAGCCAGATGAATGTTAGTTACCTGCACTAAACAGAAGTTAACTGTACACTAGGAGTTACTCCACATGAGTCAATTCAACACTACAGAAGTTAATTCAACACTACACAAGTTAGTGTAACTCTACACAGGATATTACAGCACTACACGAGGTTGTTCAACACTACACAAGTCAGTTCAACACTACGAGTTATTTCAACACTACATGATTGAATTCAACATTACACACGTTAACTTAGCACCACATGTGTTAATTAAGTCCACAATGCACCACATGGTACTAGTGATGAATAATGTCTTCTAAGGGTTGTTCAGAGCGAACCCTTTAAGCAACATTTTTTTTATTCTAATAGAATCTGATAGAAATAATTTTGATCAACTAGGAATGGATTCGTGGTTTAGTTCGCTTTCATTCACCTGCGCGAGCTGTTATTTCGCCCGTGACGCGCGCTCACACATTCATAAATTTCCCTACACCCTTCGTCCTCATCCTCATCATCCTCATCGTTATCATGCTGTTTGTACTCACCATGCGAAGTCTCATAGCTGCCCGCGGCGGCGTGTCGCATGCGCTCATCCTCATTCTCCCCTGTGCAATGGGATTACACTTTTATGTGTGTGTGTGTGTGTGTGTGTGTGTGTGTGTGTGTTTGTGTGTGTGTGTGTGTGTATAAACTCTGCGGGACATTTTATAGAGCGCGGGGCAGCCGCGCCCACCCACTCCGACCACCTCTGTCTGTCTGTCTGCCTCTCTCACTCTCTGTCTCTGTCTGTCTGTCTGCCTCGCTCACTCTCTGTCTCTGTCTGTCTGTCTGTCCGTCTCTCTCTCTCTCTCTCTCTCACACACACACACACACACACACACACACACACGCGCGCACACACACGCACACACACATAACATATACATATATATTCATTAGAAGCGTTTGTTTGTGTGTCATTGTGTGTTGCATCTTTGGTCTGGTACTACTTGCTACTGGAGAAATGTTCACATTCACTCGCCCATAAACACACGGTTTCCTCTTTGGTCCAGTTTTGGGGAAAATTTTATTCATTTTTCTTCTTACAGCTTTTTTTTCCAAGTGGGAAATATCTCTGAAATTGAGATTGACATCAGAATGCACTTTCACTGCTGTGTGTTTGGACAGAGATGCTTTAACATGCTCTGAACATTTCACAGGAATAAATTCAAATTCTTGAGGTTTTTTAAAACTCGGTCAATGGAAGGAGTCGGGGGAAGGGGAGCTTTTTTATTATTATTATTTTTGGGCTCATATATTCAGAGAAAACACAATAAACAAAACATTGTCTAACTTGAACAAATACAGTGCTAGTAAAAAAAAATATATATATATATATTTGACACCAGATATCATCTATGGACGTAATCAGCTTTTATAAATTACATTTAATTGGAAAATAGTTACATTTTTGGAAGACTGTTTAATTTTTCCAGCTGTTTCTACAAAAAAGTGTTCTCTCCAAATGTAGCTCATGACAGTTTCTCTGACATCTAAATGTCATTTCCAGATTTCTCTTCAGACCAAGTGATGTAAGTCTCTCCGTATGTGTGTGTGTGTGTGTGTGTGTGTGTGTGTGAAATTCGTGAGAGACGCGAAAATAAATACGATACGGCAAAAAATTCTATTTTAATTATAATTATACATGTGTGTGTGTGTGTGTGTGTGTGTGTGTGTGTGTATGTGTGTGTGTGGTTTGAGAACACTTGCTTATTTAGGGTCACAGGGAATTACAGAGTGTCTAAAATGCCTCTAGGGTTTACTCACAATCTTCCATTCCAGTGCTCATGTTAGTTCTCGCTCTCCAGTGTTTTGTATTGCTTTAAAGACTTATAATCACGCTCTTGATGTCACCCAATTAAGGATGGGTTCCCCGCTTGAATCTGGTTCTTCTCAAGGTTTCTTCCTCATAACATCTAAGGGAGTTTTTCCCTGCCAAAATTGCCCCAGTCTGCTCATTAGGGATAAATACACATCATTCACCTTGATTTTTAAATTCTGTAAAGTTGAGACAATGTCTATTGTGAAAAGTGCTATAAAAATAAAAATAAACTTGACTTGACTCGACTTGACCTTTTTACAAAACAACCACAGTGCATGTGTGTATGTGTGTAAGTATAATCGACGTGGTCCCTAAACATAGCGCAGTCATGACGTCTCAGGGCCTGTCCTCATTCCCAGCAGCTCACACAATTATCTGATTGACACATATGTTCCTCTTGATGGTCTTGGAACAACTGAAACAACTAAATTATTTTACCTTTTTTTTATATATATATATATAGTTAAATGAGTTAAATGAGTAAATCTGAAGTAAATTATGGAATTTTGTGTCTGTTGTGCTTCCTCTGTCTCACTTTGTCCTGTCAGGATAACGACATGAAATGGCATTTGTTTCCTATAATCACAGAAATCTATGTTTTATCAATGTGTCTAATGAATACAAATTGAAAATCCATGCCTACCTTGGTGAGTTCTGCCCACACCAACTGCTATAACAAAAACTGTGTGGTGTTCAGTGACGTAAAGGATGGAGTTTATTCATAAAGATGCTAACGCGCTGCTTTTACCATACTGTGGACACACACACGCACACACACTCAGTGTGGGTGTTAAGAGGTCAACCAGAGCCATTGCTTTGTGGCTGCTGTGCTGACCAACTCAAAGACCTACAGCCACACATCCATCATGAACATACCACTGCTGTACAGCTGCTGCAGGACAGCCACAAGATCTTCTCTATCCACACCTCCTCTGTCCTTATATATTATATATAACATCCTCACATCCTATTCTATCTTTAAATCTTCCTCCAGCCACACCAGCTACCTCCAGCTACCTCCAGCTACCTCTTCCATACATTAATATTTTTTCATTAATTTGTCCTGCTCTATCCATTTTCTGTTCAGAATTTGATTATCTACACATCCTCCTCCAAACACACATCTTCTGCGAAGGAGCGAGAAGCATCACTCGCTCCTCAGAGACAAAGGTTATAATGCATTTAAGGCTAAACTTAATTTTCCTTTGAGTTAACCAGGTTTATTTTGTATTGTATAAAGTTTCAGTTTAACATCAGACTAAACACAGCCAATGGAATTAAATGATTCTAAGGTCTGGGTTCTCAACAACGATTCCAAACTGTCAAATGTGACTTTTAAAATACATTACTGTTTTTATTAATTTATTTTTGTATTTTTCTTTTATTTGAAAAAAATAAATAATAATAATTGCTCTTGAACGAATGTCGGAGACATTAGAGTTCACAAAAAGGCAAAAAACAGTAAAATATGAAGTGATGAAATTAAGTGAATCATTAATGTGATGAAAGATTTTGATAATGAAGGCAATAACAAATTCCCTACTGTATGTGTGAATTTATTTTATTATATTTAATATACTGTATAATTTTTTTGTTTATCTATTTAGCTGGTTATGTATTAAATAATTAATTTGTTTATTTTGTAAACATAGCTCTAAAACTGCTGCCATTAAAAGTCTATTATAATACAAATTGTTAATTAAAATATAAAATTAATTTTACACACACACGCACAACCACACACACTTAATCTCTCTCATATACACACACACACACACACACACACACACACACACACACACACGCTATATGAGTGTTAAGACATCAGACAGATACTTTGCGTTGTCCCTACTGTGCTGACTGATTTAAAGACCTGCATCCACACATCCTTCCTTATCTATATTTACACATCCTTCTTCATATATACATCCTCCTCTGTCCACATGTTCTACTCCACTCACACATGCATCTTCATCCAAGTCTGCCTCCACTCACACTTCTGCTCCATCCACAAGATCTTCTCCATATTAATTTCCTCCTCTCTCTACACATCCTCCTCCATCCATACATCTGCTGTTCTTTTGTTCTCCCGCTTCAAGACATTTCTATTCAAATGTTATTTATTTATTTCTTTATTTATTTCTTTCTTTCTTTCTTTCTTTATTTATTTATTTATTTATTATTTTTTAAATATTTATCTTTTTTGTTTGTTTGTTTATTCTTTGTCTCTCTGTTTGTCTGTCTCTCTGTCTGTATGTCTGCTTACCTATCTATTGATTTGCATACACAGATTTTATTGTTTAATTATTTGTATTTGTATATGTATCTATTTATGTAATAATTTATTAAATGAAATGTATTATTAAAAATAATTTATTTCACATAAACTCAAAGCATTCACTGTGGGATTAATCTTTTTATTTATGTTGTTCACAGAGCTCGCACATGAACAGTTGAAAGCCCAAAAAGCTGTGATTTGCATAAGACTCTGCCCCCTGCCCTTAACTGCTGCATGAACATGCCGATAACTGACAGGGTCAATAGACAAAAAAAAAAAACTGATTTCCATAACAGACCTTGCAACATGAAAAGAACAGGAACTTGAACCTGAAAGCTGGCAGGCAAAACATTCCTGGGATAAATTCCAAACTGTAAGGATAATAAAATTAATCTTTCATTGATGAGTAATTTATCCAAACTTCCATTCCTTATCAAATCCTCACCCAAAGGGTGCAGTGCATATCATTATTTTACATTATTAGGTGTTATATACAGGTGCATCTTATTAAATTAGTATATTATTAAAAGGTTTATTTATTTATAAAGTATATATTGATATATCACACACAGACTCATATATTTCAAGTGGTTTTTTTTTTTCTTTTAATTTTGATGATTATGGCTTACAGCTAATGAAAACCCAAAATTGAATATTGTGAAAAAGTTTAAATTTGGGGACTTGTGGTGTCCCACTCTAATTAGCTAATTAACTCAAAACACTTTTAAAGGTTTCCCAAGCCTTTAAATGGTGTCTCAGTTTGGTTTAGGCTACACAAACATGGGGTAGGCTGCTGACTTAACAGTTGTCCATCAATGACACCCTGTACATGGAGAGTAAGACACAAAAGGTTATCACTAAAGAAGCTGCTGTTCACAGAGTGCTGTATTCAAGCACATTAATGGAATGTTGAATGAAAGGAAATAATGCTGCACCACTTCCTTTTTGGCGGCCCTGGATGGGGACCAGAACGTTTGGGGAAACACTGGAGCAGCGGCACCCTTTGGTGGAACCATGAAGCGGAGCGCCACCCTCGGCGGGACACTGTAGCGGAGCGGCACCCATAAGGGGAAGATAATCCGTGCAATTGGCACTGGGTGCAGGAACCAGTGGGGAACGCTGGCAGTCGGGAATCCAAGAGCTCTCAAGCATGACAATTAAGAACTGACAGCAAGTGACTATGGAACGGGAGTTTATAAAGGTGATTCGGTAACAAGGAACCGGTGTTGTTAATCAATGCCGGAAGCGGCAGAAAGAGCGTCAGCATGACAGCCACCAAGGGGAGCATGGCCGGTGGATCCCTGACAATGGTATCCATGTGCTTGATTATGCAGCAAACTCGTCTGATCTAAACCCCTATCAGAGCAACCTGGGCTTCCATAAAATGTCAGCAGCCTCAAAGACTCGTGAATAAAGCCTATGCTTCAGCAGGTCAAGCTGCTGCGTCCCTGCACACCATGCAGGCATATTAGGCTGACCTGCTGCTTGAGTTGATATGGGAGGTGCCCCAGGCAGCCATTTTGATGAGCTTCGCTGTACGGCGGATCTGGCTCTCAGAGCCACTAAAGAGATCGCTAGGGCCATTGGCCGGTCTTTGGCTGCCCTGGTGTCCACCAAAAGGCACCTGTGGTTCACTCTGTCAGATATGTCTGATAAAGACAGGGCCGTACTGCTGGATGAGCCCGCTAACCCCTTCTGGCCTTTTCGGCAACTCGGTAAGCTTGGTGGTCGAAAGGTTTCAGGAGAATAAGAAACAGGCAGCGGTGTTCCAGCTGTACATCCCAGGCCGCTCACATGGGGCTGCTCAGCGGGCGCAGCCCCAATCACAACCCCCTCACCTCCCACCGGGATGTGCATAAATGCAGCATTGTGACCTGCTCTTCTCCTGTGAGGGATCCTGCATGGCGCTAGGCGTTGAAGCCTCGTAAGTTGACAGATCAAAGGACTGTTATCTTCAACAGGAAGGCTTAGACAAAAAGGTCCTGACCCGGGACTTTCTGGGTATCCGGCCATGAAGGGGCGTGCTGCACCGCTTTATCCAGTGCCCACCCTGTCCCAGCCCGCTCAGGGACCTGGTCTATTAACCCTGCCACATTTGGTGCTTCAGGGCACGGCCAGCTCCATCAAGGTCACACGGCAATGCCTACGTGCGTTAGATGTTTGAAGAGATCCCCTGACTTAACGCTAATGACGGATGCGTCCCTCATGAGCTGGGGAGTGATCATAAATGGTTGCTCCGCCCAAATTCTGTGGTAAGGGCTCCATCTACGCTGGAACATCAACTGCCTAGAGATGCTGCCCGTGCTTCTAGCGCTAAAGCATTTCCTCTCAGACCTCAGAGGTCACCAAATGTTGGTCAGTATGGACAATACTGCGGTGGTCTCCTATAATCAAGGAGGTCTGCCTTCGAGCCCCCTGTGCAGGCTGGCACACCAGATCTTCCTTTGGGCCCTGGGGAAACTTCAATAACAGTTTATACCCAGAGCTGGTTGAACGAGGCAGCAGACACCCTGTCAAGGCAATGGTTAAAACCCGGGGAATGGCTACTCTACTCCGATGTGGTGGAGCAGGTTTGGGAGAAATTAATAAGAGTCCAGGTGGATCTGTTCGCGTCTCGAGAGATGACACACTGTCCCCCTCTGGTTCTCCTATACTCCTCCAGCCCCTGTCGCGCTTCTTCCAGGAGTTCTGGAGAGAGTTTGCTGGGAGAAGTCCGTCTTTTCCTGGTAGCTCCAAGGTGGCAGAGCAAACCATGGTTCGCATACCTGGTAACTCTCCTCGAGCACCCTCCATGGAAGATTCCTCTGAGGAGGGCTCTCCTTTTCCAGCTTGGGGGTGCCATATTATTTCATATTTTTGTAGAGACCATTCTCCCCTCCAGAGCTCTCTCCACAAGGAGGCCGTATGCTGCCAGGTGGCGTCTGTTCTGCCTCGTGGTGTGAGCACCATCAGCTGGATCCAGTACACTGCCCGGTTGGTTCAGTGCTAGATTTCCCCAAGGGACAGTTACCCAAAGTCCACCCTAAAAGTCTACGCATCCACCATTTCGACTTGTCACACCCCCGTGGCTGGGCAATCTCTGGGCAGAGACATCATTTTAACGCATTTTCTCCCTGGTGAGGCCCCCAGTTTGATCTAGAGTGCCTGGTTGGGACCTGGCCATCGATTTGAGGCTCTGTCTGAGCCCCCTTTTTACCTCTAGCAAAGGCATCTTGGAGGCGCCTTTTAATCAAGACAGCGTTCTTGTTGGCCATCTGCTCTTTCAAGAGATTAGGGGACCTGCAGGCTCTTTTTGTGGCCTGCTCCTTCCTGGAGTTCATGTATGGTATGGTTGGTTCCTTTCTGTACCCCCGTACGGGTTACATGCCCTCGTCGTTTCATGAACCGTAAGATTACAGGCATTCTATCCTCCTCTGTTCCAGGCCCCAGACCAGGAGAAACTGAAGAGGACTGAGAGGCCTCTGAGAGGAAACTGAGAGGCCTTCCTGCTAATAAGCAGACTCTGAGCAGGTGGATTGTTGATGCTATCACATTATCTTATGAGTCCTCTGGTCTCCCCGCTCCATTTGGTCTCAGAGCTCTCTCCACCCAGTGTGTGGCTGCCTTAAAATCTTGGTCCTCTGGAGTTCCCCTCCAAGACATAGTATGTAATGTTGCGGGTTGGTTCACCCCACTGACCTTTGTGCTTGGTTCTATAACCCAGACCGCAGTGCCACTCCTGGACCCTCAGTCCTCCTAAATTGGACACTTGTTCCCAAAGTGGTTTGATGCAGCTCGAGTTCTTGAAAGGGAACGTTTCTAGGTTACATATGTAACTGTAGTTCCCTGAGGGAACAAAACGCTGCATCTCTTTGCACACCTTCAGTGTCACTGCAGCGCTTCCTTCTCCCTTACAGAAGCTGCAGCTGCCCTCACTCATATGTGTTTTATACTCATGATCGTGATGTCATCCCACCGGTGATGGCCAGCGTCCAATTTTTTACTGATTACACCCATTATTTTAAAGCGTGAAGACTCGGGCGTTTTCCCAAAGCGTTTTGACCCTCAGGGAACTAGGGTTAGATACGTAACCTAAAGACGGTGTCTATGATTGACTTGACTCAGGGTTCTGTGTGATGGACTCATGGTTCTGTGTGACTAAGTTTAGGGTCTGTGTGATGGGCTGGGGGTTCTAAGTTATGTATTCAGGGTTTTATGTGATGGACTGGGCTTCTCTGTGATGGACGCAGTGTTCTGTGCTTCATCTTAAAACAGATTCACAATAAGGTCCGCAACCTTTTGAAGTTCTGTCCAGCAGACGTGTGGTCTTCCTACAGTCTTCTGAGCGAGCCGAAGCTTCATTCGTCTTTCATTATCTGATCTCTAAGAACATAAATCAACTGGACAGCGGCTCAACAAATATAACCATAAACATAAAACAGCATTTAAGGGCCCAGTGAACTCTGGATTCTGAATGGTCAGAAGGAATTTCCTGACAGCTTTACAGATTCACAGGCTCTAATAAATTTCTAGAGTACATACATGTATAGTTCATACATAATTTCTATATTAACACATTAATTGCAAGGAAAGTGTATACAGTATAGTTAACGATAATCAATTAAAATTGTACAAATTATGAAAAAAATCTACATTATCAGAGGTAACTAAATGATTTATATCAGCGTGAAAAGTTAACACTTTAAAAAAGAGAGTAAAGAGAGGCTGGTAAGGGAACAGGCTGCTAAAATGTAAGTGACAACAGATAACTAAAAAACTTCTCTGACAATCATATACATGGTGTGTATCTCTTTATTGAAAGATTGTAACTGTTTGGAAGATCCTGTGGTGTAAGAGGATGTGCTAGAACTCCAAGTGGCACCTGTTAGTAAAATATATCTAAATTGTATTGTTCTACTGTTAATAAAAAAAAAGAAAGCCCCAAACAAATGTGACCATTGATTTCAAAGTGTCCTGGAACAATGGGTTTAATTTGAATGTGGGAAAAGAGGAGAGACTTTCATTTACATTTACAGTGTCTAGACTTCTTACAAAAACAAAATGGCCTCAGGAGCGATTCTGCCGGGAATGTGCGTTTCTCCTCAGAGTCACATCACAACTTCAATTCTATGTGTTTAGAGCTTCGTCTCGAGGAGGAAAACTCACGGCTGAGAAAAGTAAACATGCGCAGGCTAACCGCTTGTTTCATGTTTGTTTTATTCGTTTCATGGGCGTCTCAGTGAATGTGTGTTTTGTGCAGTGTGTTTGCAATCCAAAACGAGCATGCAGCTAAACCGTTCTTTCTCTCTCTATCTCCACCATCATGCCTGTCCTGTATGTTTTGTTAGGTTGATATCAGTTTTAGGATGTGTGCGTATGTGAGAGAGTGTGTGTGTGGTTCCTGGCATGTTCACACACATGTTGAGAGGTCTCTAATAGTATTCTAACCTCTCTAGAGGAAATATTAATGAGCTATTAAACAATCCCAAGTATTCCCAAACCTAAAACGAATATCTTTATACTAATACCTTAAAATTAATACCTTATATCTGCACCACATTCCAATTTTGTGGAAATTTAAGGGAAAAGAAGCAGCCTGATGAACTTTCCACATGGCCTGCACTGATTTGAACCCCCCCACCCACCTTTTGTTTTCATTTCCAACACTATCCTTGTAAGTATTTTCCATACTGTAAATCGCTGGCAGCTCTTGCTAGTTTGGGGGAAAAACAACTTGTTGTTTGAATCCTAAATGTGCTGAGAAATTCTTTCCTGAGATACCTATATGTCAAGGCAGTGCCTCAACCAAAATTTGGATTTTATTATGCCAGGGTCTATCGTATGCCTTAGGAACCAAATTTTGTTTTAAGAGATCCAGCTGAAGCATATTTGCAGTGCTAACATCAGGCAAATGTATTTATTACATTCTTACACTCATTGTCTTTAAACCATATTTAGCACCTAATATCCACTTTTCTTGTTGCCTTGGCTTGCTCATTACGGATAAATGCACACCATTCACCTTGACTGTTGATTTCTGTAAAGCTGCTTTGAGACAATGTCTGTTGTGAAAAGCGCTATACAAATAAACTTGACTTGACTTGACTTGACTCTTGTTTACCAATTCCAGTAAAATTTGCCCTGATTGGAAAAAGCAAGTTTTGAGAAAAACCTAATCACTTGTGAAAGAAACAATTTCTTTGTCTGTAAGGTGACCTGCTCGGGTCTGTTTTGTTTTTCGATCGTATTCAATTTTAAAGTAGAAAAAACATGAGTAATTTGTTTCACGGACTTCCACAACCTGAGATGTAACTAAAACAAATAAAAACAGTGTGGTGTGATAATACATTAATATTTATTTGTTATGAGGGGATAAAATGTTAAAGAATATACGAAAATAATCAATGTTGGAACTAAAATAGATGGAAAAGTCGATTTTGCTGATTTCTGTTGGATCTCAGAACTACAGATATGATGTGAACATAACAAGCCATAAATTAAAAAAAACAAAAAATATTGTAAGACTAATACTTACTGTTAATGTAAGATATGGTGAATTATACCTCACTGAACTCAGGAAATAAAACATTGAAAATGTTGAAAAATGTCTTCTACGAAAAAGAAAAGCATTTAGTCTTGGGATCAGACTCAAGCTCGTAAAGTTTATTTCCAAGATTGAAATGAAATTTGTAATGTTAGGCCTGTGTTTTGAAAAACATAATGAGTTTCAGATTTTCTTGCTCAAACATTTAGACAAGTCCCCATCCTTATCGTCTTCATTGTCATCATACTCTAAATTGTCAGCTTTCTCTGCTGAGGCTAAGTTTACAATGATGAGCTATGCTGTACATGGAGGTCTGATTCCAGTAGGATAAAGATTAGACAGACAGCTGCTAAGATGAAGCTAAAGTACCAAACACGAAGAGCTAAATAAAATCAATTCACTGCCAGTAAAAGGGAAGCAGAACTCTATATTTGTCAGCTGAGGTTTCATGGCTGGAAGGACAACAGAGAATCCGGTTTAATGCTTTGGTTTAAATTGATAGGTGTAAAATAGAAATAGGTTTTTCTCCTTCAAAAAAAGACATACAGTTGTGAAAGTGGAGAAAAAAATAAATATCAATCAGGATGCTCTGAACTATATTTAATCTAAGTGGTTGTAAAATGTTCTTTAACTCTATGTGGGCATCTCTAAGTGACATCTCCTGATAAGCAGTGCATTAGCTTTTACTCTGTGGCCACATTACAAACCAGATCATTTCTGTTGGAATTATTGGAAGTTATGAGTCTGCCACATAAAGAGCTTCTCTAAGAACCGTCAATACCAAGTGAAAATAAATTTGGGTGACAACATCTGGGGGAGGTTCTCTTCTCTTCTCTTCTCTTCTCTTCTCTTCTCTTCTCTTCTCTTCTCTTCTCTTCTCTTCTCTTCTCTTCTCTTCCATCTACATGACATGACACAAGTAACCTGTGGTCCATGTTTTTGAAAAAGATGCTGTTTGTAAAAAAAAAAAAAAACATGAGAAGGTCATTGGATGTCATTAATGACATAATAAAAATCAGAAGATGGTGCGTTGTTCTTTGTGTTTTTTTTGTACACACAGCATTTTTTTTATCGTAATGATATCCTGAGTCCGAGTGTGTTAGTGTGATGCAGCTCAGATCAAAATGGTTCTTCAATTCCTCCATGTGTGGAAAGGTTTCACTTTTTAGCAAACATTTCTAAAGCTGTAATTGTTAACTGTCCAAGGAATCTCCACAGGAACCTTTGAAGAACCCGAGTTGAAATTACTGTGTAAATATAACATTTATTTAAATGTTAAACAAACACCTCATTGATTTCTCCACACACAATTTAGCCTTCTGCTCAAGAGCATCAGAAATTCCTTGTTTGATATCCAACTGCAAAGGTTTTTTTTTTATTTTATTCCGACAGAAAGCACACACTTGTTAGACGCCGGTCGGTGGAATGCTGGTCAGCTCAGCACACTTTAACCTTCTGTGGGAAACCAAATGGCTGGGTTGGTGGGCTGGTGTTAATTATAGCAGAGCCTGGTAAAGGACACCAGTAGGACTGTGGAGGTATTAAAGTGGAACTGGCTTCAAGCCCCAAAACCACAGCAGGCCTTAAATTCTCACATCTGGTGCTGGAGATGCAAGAGGAATCCTGAGGCCATGTGAGTAACATCCATCCACGAGTCATAGCTCTGAGAACAGGTAACAACCGAGTCACTGCACCATTATAGTCTTGCTGACCTTTACTGCATTTCTGAGGAACTCCACTTGGATCCAGCAGGCAGGTCATTAGCAATAAGTAATACCCGTAAACACAATTCCACAAAAATGTCTTTAAATGCCACAAGCCACAAAAAAGAAACTTGCAATCATCATCTTTCATGCCTTATCGAAGCTGGACCAAACGGCCAGATTTCATGTTTTCCAGATCATACATCAAATGCATCGTTTGGTTATTACGTTTCCTCAAGCCACTAGATCCTGATATACTTCAAAAAAAGAAAAAGGGCAATCAACATCTGGGCCTTGATGGCAACTTCAGAGCACAATATGTGGTTAGTTGTGGCTAACCAGGGCATAAATGAAACTCCAAACGTTTTCTGAATCCATTTCTTTTCAAAAGTGTTCTGGGGTTGGGCAAATTCTCCTGAGCCCTGGTCATTTCCCATCAACTGAAAATTGCAGGCACAGAAAGCTCAGCGGTGCCAGCTTTCATAATTACAGGTCCTCATTGTGATGAGCTTAAACAGGTTGTAATCTGCCGAGCCGATCACATAAAGAACCTGAGCTACAAAAACTTTATAGGTAGCCAACCTTGAACAAGGCAGCAATCGCAACCTCTTCAGCTTTCATGTGAATTCATCAGATCGTATTGAACCTTGAGGAAAACATAAAAGTCCATTAAGAGACTGATACTTTAAAATTAAATTATTATTCGCCAACTTTTTTACGTCTAAATGATCAAGCTCCTTGCTGTTTTTAGCCTCACTATCATCCCGACAGGGCTTGCATTGCATGTTCAACTCCTATTTCTTTTCTAATCTCTAATATATCTATGAAGCAAAGGCCGGAATCACAGAATACTTGGAATATTTTAGATCTTTTTTCTCTTGATGGCCAATTCTCAAATATCAGGGTCTTATCTGTGCAAACCTCAGGTTAGTGTTGTGCCAATGAAGAGCTGAATCAGGTCTCTGTACTCAAGGTCTTGTTGTTTGAAAACCATTGGACTGTCTCTGACCAAAGATTAAGCTTTTTTCAAAGCAAAGAAAAACACCAACACCTTATCCTGAAACCTTGCAGATGTTGTGAAAGAGATGCCTCACCAGGCAGCCCCAAGCATTTGTTTTTCCAGCAGCTCCGTTTACTACGGCTGAAGTCGCGGTCACTCTGTGGCTACACATTGTTTCAATTTTTTTTTTTCTGCAGTTTCGCAAAGCAGGCCGCCAAATGAAACGTCTGAAGTGTGTGTGAAATCATACTACTGGTGTGTAATGGGCAAATACATGGAAGCAAGACTTTATGGGAAACCAATGGCAGGGCAATTTCAAACAGTGAAGATGAATAGGAAGGTAAAGGTGTGGAAACCAGTGACCGTGCTAAAGGGGGTTATCCATTAAACACTTCTTCAAGAGGAATTAATAATAGCTAGAGAGAACTGTAATCAACCTGAAAAATCTAACAAAATCGAGTTCCTGCTGAGATACAACATGGACGTATTCCAGTTCAACTGGCACTGAAATATCTATTTGGCAGAAAGACTGAAAGACGATTCAAAATGACACATACCAGAGTTTATTGTTAAATTCCAGATCTACAAGGCCCATTTAAGTAGTTTGACTTTATTGTCACTAAAACTTTAGCAAGTATGTTTTTTAAATTCCAACCAGAACAACATTGGCAAACATAGGTACATATGAAAATCACCTTGCTGGCATCAGCCCTTCGAGTGCCTGCAGGATTAATAACTTGAAGCCTTTAACTTGTGCTTTTACACTCACTTAGAGTTTGAAAGAGATATAGCATGCAAACAAAAAAGCAGGCAGATACTCAATCTTAACACTTGTTAGTGTGCTGGAGACTGGATAGTGTAAAAACTTTCTGGCTCTTCCCTTTGGAAAACATTTACATTACAAATTATTGTCTCTTCTAGTCATGTGCTGTGATTCTTTGCTGCTGAAAGTATGTCTGTTAGGGTTTAGGAGAAGTTCATAAGGCCTTGTGTACTAATATGTACAGTGAACCACTTTGAACCACGATGAATGAAAATAAACAAATAATTGGACAAAGATTACATTAAAGCAAGTTCATACATAATACTTGACAGGGTGTGACGAGGGTTGAGACACAAGTTTATATTAACATTTATATTTGCAAAAAAACATAAAGACATCACAAGACATCTTAGTTCCTTTTTTCACTTGTATTCTTACAGTGAATTCAGAAAATATTCAAGCTCCCTTCACTTTTAAATTTTGTTAAGTTCCATCCAAATGCTGCAATCGTTCAAAACTTTCATTATTATTATTATTATTATTATTATTATTATTATTATTATTATTATTAATAATCTACACTCAGTACCCATAATGACAAAGCAAAAACAGAAATCTAAAAATGTTTGTAAATTTTTTTTTATTAAAAACTGAAATATCACCCCAGGTAGAAAAGACCCCCCTCTTGGTTGATGTAGGAGACCACCTATGTGTTGGCCATACAGACCAGAAAATAATGGTCTCTTGGGTCTAAGAGGAAATGCTTTAGTGCTGGAAGCACGGCCAGCATCTCCAGTTCCCCATTCGGGAACTTCGAGCTGCATTGTAAAACTTTGGGAACGTCCCCACGTTGTCCACGCTCTGAACCACGTGTGAAATCTGACCAATGGGCGAGTCGTAACGTCATCGGCGGCCGACGTTGCGTAAACCAGGAGCTACAAAATGGCTGGCTTCTGCACAGAGAGAAGGTAAGCGCTGCCGGAATGCAGGTAGTGTTGCACGAAGACGTAACCTAGAGACAGCATTTAATGTGCCACAAAAGATGGGGCCCATTCCATAGACCTTCGGGAGAGCAGTCACTCATGACTGCCCCCAACCAGTAAGGGAGGTGTCCATTGTTTATGTTACACGGTGACAAGCAGCCCACAATATGGAGCCATTTAAAACAAGTCTGGGAACTCTCAAAAAGGTCCAAGGCCCTCATGGCTTACAACATTACCCTTATTGTGCAGAGTGGATTGCCCTTTCGGGAGATTCCTCTGTCCCTGAGCCAATAATGTAGGTGTCGCATGTATAGGAGGCCAAGTGGCACCACATTGGATGCAACTGCCATCAGACCCAGCAGTCTTTAAAAGTGCTTCACGGTGAGTAGCTGGCCTTCTCTCACTCTCCTGATGGCCGTGAGGATCAAATCAACTCTAGCAGGAGACAGCTGCCTGGCATAATGGTCAAATTCCACACTATGCTTAGATAGGTGCCTGGAGCGTCGCCCAGGGCCCCCAAACAGAGATTGGTCAATAGCCCTAGCCGTCTCTTTTGTGGCACAAAGTAGCTCTTTGTCAATGCCCGTAAGCACTACCTCATCCAGCTCTCACAGCAGGTCGGCCTGGTAAGCCTGCAACATGGCCATGGTGTGCAGGCAGTGATGTAGGTTGCAAGAAAAATTCATCCAGCTTACTCAGGGGACATAGTTTCTGCTTATCAGCTGCCAAAGCAATATTTACCTTAAAAGGTGAGCAAAGTCTTCTCCGCTGGATCCAAACCGTTTGCCAGTCCCATTCGCGACTCCCATGACCTCAGTCACCACTTCATCTCGGCAGAAGCAAAGCCAGATCTGCGAGGAGCGGGAGCACCCTCTTCGAAGAGCATTCTCCTGGAGGGCCGTATGTCCATACTTTCAATAAGGGTTTGAGAGCGACCAAGCATGCTCTGCTCCCAGACCAATCACACAAGCCACAGCCTGAAAGATTGCTTGCATTTATAAATCTTTCTTTTCTTTTCTTTTCTTTTTGTATTTAATTTTTTTTTACACTTAACACTTGGCTTTCTCTGCAACACAGACAAACAGATCGCTTTTATAGCTTCCTGTTTGTGATGTCACCCCGCTGGTGACGCTGAGTATTTCCGTTGGACAGATTACACACGTGATTCAGAGCATAAAAACACTGAAGCAAGTGTTGTAGATGCAGCTTGAGTTCCTGAAAGGGAACAGGTATTTATAAAGCTTTTTTTGTAATGTGCTTGTGAAATGTTTGTTTTCTGTTTTTTTTGTTTTTAGTTTTTTTAAATGACATTTTTTTATTTAGTTTTCACTTTGTCATTATGAAATACTGATTGTAGATTAATGAGAAAATATATACTGATACTGATACTGAAATATAGTATCAGGCTGCAACATAACAAAAGTGAAGGGGGTGTGAATACTTTCTGAAAGCACTGTACATTAAAGCTGCTATAAAAATACACTAGTCTCTTTATTTCTTTTGTAGCTAATAAGACAAAGAAAAAACACAGAAAGCAATTGAAACATAAACTTCTCTGTGATCAAAATATAAAAGTTACAGCTTTACCCCCTAAGTTTACAAAATGAACACTGACACCAGATACTCCTTTCACAAATGGTGAAACAGTGTGACAATGTGGCCTAGTCGTTACAACAGAACACATTAAAAAGAGTTGGTAAGTTGCAAATAAGCAAATAAAAAAAAAAAGCTGTGACAAGTCTGAAGTGTAAAATAGAGTTATAAAAGTCTGAAGAGTGTTTTGCCACCAGAGGCCAAGCAGCAGAGCTGGCAGTGACCTGGGAGTTTCCACACCTCTGCATGAATAGCTTCTTTGTACACTGTGCGACTGTAACGTCGGCATTAACGTTAGCCCTGTTGCTTTTATCTCTACGATGCAAAATCTTCATGCTCTGATGTTATCACGTGTATAAATGTCTGAGATAAGTGCGCAGTCAGTCTGTGCTCGTTCAGCCAGGGGGATAAACATTCTCTAAAGGTGTGCTGTGTAAATAGATTGAAATGCTGACGTTCACAGTGATATGTATCAGAAACTAAACCTGGACACAAATGTTCTGCTGGACAGACGGTGCTCCTCTCCTCTGCTCTCCTCTCCCCTTGTTCTACTCTTTTCTTTTTAGTATATTTTCCTTCCTGATGGAGACATTTTTGTGCTATACTTCATCTCACCACAATAGTGAGTCAGCAAAAGCAAACCCCCTTTGAAAAAAAAATTTACACAAAAAAAAGGAAGAAACAAAGGTCATGAACATAATCTCAGAACTAATATGACAAACATAGCATGGAAATGTGGAAATGTCACAGGCTTCATGCAGAATGCTGTAATTTTCATAAACACCACATGACCTTTTCTTACCCTGCATCAGAGGGACAGATTTAAAACCCCGGGCATTTGGAAGTGAGACACGCTTCAGTGGAACAGGGAGGGCTTTTCCTGGTATGGACGCAGGAAAACGCTCTAAGTGTACGACGCCACTGCACATGGCAGCCATCGTTTCCCGACACAGGCAGCAGAACACGCTGCCAGAACCTTGTCTGTTCTTTTCTTCATACAAACGAGAGACGGGAAACATGTCCCTGTTTATTTGTCTCTCAACTTATTAAGCCATAGCTGATAATTTAGGTCCTTGGTCTAGTTTCAGGTCTGGGGGCGTAGCCCTTTATTAGAAGGCTGAGCGCTTCCAAAAAATCGTGTCACTTTCATAACTCGAAGCTTTTAGAACCTGAACCTCAAACTACACAAGCTAACAATGAATAACGGAGCTGTATAGCGGAACAGAAAACAAATAAAGAAAACATGGCCATCTGGCATAGTCACGGTGGTGACATCGTAAATCATTGCTCTTGCTAATCTGTTTGTTGATACAAGAATCGAATAAAACGAGAAGAGGAGAATTTGTATTAAATGAGACTATTAAGCCATGACTAAACTCTGTTTTTTAAAGACCCAGTATGGTTTTCTTTACAGACTTTGTATTCTTTATCCTCTTAATTACATACCATTTGAATAACACCAAACTTTGGGCACATTTTTAAAGATTATGATTATGGCCTATTTTCTCCGGTTTGTGTTGCTAATTGAATGCAGTTGTTTCCAAGTTTGTTTGTTTTTTCCTTGAATGAAATGATTCCTTTGCATCTTGTAGATTTAACGTTTGTCTTAGTGATAGTAATAATGTGTACAGCACAGCATTTACTAAATCAATTAAACAAATGAAGAAAGATGAAGGAAGACATACTTAACATATATTAAAACCATCATACAGAACATGCAGAACATTTCAAATGGATGCTTAATTGGGCTTAAGATTGACCATCCCAAAATATTGTTGTGTGTTTAAAACATTTATATTGTTTGCAAAATAAAACAAGGTAGTATGGATATGTTATTACTACTAACACAAACAGCTCTTTGAAACTTGGTGATGAAGCCATTACATTCAGATTTACACTTGTCCTTTTAATATTCCAACTAATCCAATGTACATTCACTCACTGACTTCTGGTGGACGATCTCATCTGGGTTGCATCTAAGTTTATTCCTTTTATTTTAAAACACTGGTTATTCTGTGATATGTTTATGCCCATTCTACAATTTTTTCAGAACTTGTTCTTCATGATGATGTTTGTTTGGATGTTTTCTCTGAGCAGGTGCATTTACAATGAGACTATATCCAACTCCTCAAGTGTGTTAAGATGGATTAATACTTAAACTACCTAAATAAGTTTATATTTGTTATTGATACAGATTTTTATGATTATTTTCTTCTGTATATGACCAACTTTAATAAAGTCAATCAAGTTTTATGTTATAAAAGCATAGCTTTTTTCTAGTTGGAGCAGTGCCATATTTATGTTGTAGTGGTATTGTTTTTATTTGGAATCGATCTTGACTAGTCTGTGGTTCGGACACGATTTAAGTAGTGTTGATCAGCTCCAAAGTATAACACAAAAAAAATAATTTGTTCAAGTGGTAGACAGGATGGGGATGAATACTTATTCACTGCAAACTGTTTAATGTAGCAGAAATTACTGGCTAATCAAAATGACATGCCGTTTATTTTATTTTATTGTTCAGCCTGTTATATTTCATGGTTGAGAGACTATAACGCAGATCATAAGAATAACATTTTTATTTTTTATTTTAACAAAAACATAGATGATATTTATATTTAAGAACACACAGATGTGATTTGTTACTGTGATACAGCCATACATTATACTGCATACTTTCTTCTCTGTGTTTGTATCCAAGTGGTCAGATTATAATGAGCTTATTTCATTATGTAAAGTTCCTGAGCCAGTTGCCTGAGGAAAACCGCATGCTCTAAAATCTTTGGATTTAAAGAAACTGGACCCCGGGTCATTTCCGAGCCTGTCTGTGTCAAAGGCCCATCTCATAACTCACATAACCCCTGTAACCGCACGTAAGGTATGGTTTCACACAGTTTGCTCCTCACTTCTCTAGGCCTGGACTGCCTAAAGCAACACGGCTTGCTCCAAGTCCGGAGGAAACAGATCCAAGTGGTGTTGCTTCGCTAATAAATCAAACTCCACAATCGTAGTTTTGCCCGTGATTTATTTCATCAGTAGAATGTATAAATGTATGCCAGTTGCCTGAGGCCTCATATCTCCAGGACAAGTGAAAGTGAGAGAAGAATATCTACACATTGGATGTCAAAATAATACCAAATTATGCATGTAATTATTAGAATATAATATAAGACATAAATTTGAAGTAGTAGCGAGTCAACATCGAGCAAAATCCAGGAGCAAACCATTGTGCTAATATTTTCCTTATGAAATGCTCACAGGACTTACAAATGTTAGCTTATTTGTCGTGGTATTTATAGTTCCTGCCCCGTGTCCCAAACTCCACACATTGATGAGCTGCCTTGTAAGACTGGAATGCAGCAACGCCGATTCACGCTCCATAAAAAATGTCCTGAGCTGCTGAAGACAGGGAACAACCGGGAAACGAGAGTTTCACAATGCTCTACAGTAGGCGGGGAATTTTTAGTTTTTTAATTCATTTGGCCACAATGACTGATCTTTCGAACTTTCTCTGACAATAGATTCCCTACAGAGCACTTTCACTGCTTTCCATGACAATAGAGTCGTGACAACGCGATTCCAGTGATTTAATTACGTCGTCTCTAATTGTAGACGTTTTTTATTATTACGCGCGCAATTTGACTTCTCAGAGCTCAGAATTCACTTTTACTCCTGGTTTCTGGATCTAAAGATCATTGTTCTCAGAAGTAGTATCAAAAATCAGGACCATGCATCTCTTGGAATTTAAGAAAAAATATTTAATGCATAAAAGCACAAGTGACTCGACTCAGCTCTATTCATATCTAACACTGAAGTCAGTGTAATTCAGGCTGTCTTTTCTCTCACACCTGTAAATCCAGTGTTTGTACAATACCGGAGAACAAGGGATAAGCCTCCATAATTGCCGTCTATCCCAAGGCCTAAATCTGATTAAATGCCGCTCGAAGACATTGTGTGTCTGATCTCTAAAGTGTGTGAAACATGAATCACTGAATAAAAATTATATCAATCTGTCCGGATTAAAGGTGGCTTCTTAGGAGACAATAATAATGGCTTGTGCGTTTGCAAGTGAGAGGAGATCTCAGGCATTATTCTGATGTTTCCCAACTAATAACTTGTTGAGACTGCTTGAACTAACAGAGATAATGAAACAGAATTTTAAGCGTGAAGTTCAAGGCGGTTTCATTACAGAAAGAAGAGCACACGCCAGGAAATTGAAGAGATTTGTGGTGTCATATTAATAAGCACATGCACACACCCGTGTTCAAATCCTGACCTAAACACTTTATTACATTTCTCTTCATACTTATTCTTTTTTTGGTCTGTCACAATATCCTTTATTTTATTATGTAATCTAGATATAATTCTTTAAGAGTTTGGCTGATTTACTAATTTAATATAAATTTACCTTATTTGTCTTTTATTAAAAAGATTAAAAAGTCAAGATGTAGTTTCATCCAACACAAGTTAAAAGGAAAACATGCATATTGTTAAACAAGCTTGATATTTTTCATCCCTGCTTGGTTGGGTTTGGAATTCTGTGATGTCACGTCAACATAATATTATTTTGTGTAGTGTTATATTTTATATTTGATATGTTATATGTAATATTGCATTTTTCATTTGTTTATTCTTTTGTGTAATTTTTTATTTCCTTATTGCTGATCGTCTCTGAAAGCTACCAAACTAGTTTTGTTGTATCACTACAATGACAATAAAGTATTTTTATCTTTATCTTTAACATGGAAACAAAGTCAGAATGTTGTGTGTTATTGTGCATATTTTGGTGAAACGCTATCAAATACTAAAAAAATCTACACTATAGACTGCATTATAAAACCTTTTCTTTAAATGAAATTGGGAATAGCGTTTATGTAAGAAGAGAACTGTGAACATGTACAGCATGTTCAAAAATCTAGCACCCACATGGCATCTCTGCACCAAGAGCGTCTCCACCCTGATTTCTCCCTCTGCTCTCTCATAGCACAAGATTAAACACAGAGACAATCGATCATGTTTTTTCGCTAATCCATCACGCTCCAGCACAGCAGGGCCAAAAATCGTAAATCGCAGTCGGAGCTGAAGCAGGAAATGGAAAACAAGAGAAATTTTTTATCGGGTCAAAACACACAAAAAAAACAACAACCAAACCTTTAAGCACTAAAACAGATTGTGTAAACCAAAATAATTTTTTGTGGTAGCATCAGAGTTTCTTTACTTATCTAAAAAATATCTTCCATGGCAAAAAAACAACCAAAAATTCAGGAAAGGAAAGGTCAAAAGGTCAAAAAGTGAACTGGATGAAAAGAGTAAAGCGATAATGAGGTGCTGAGTAAAGCGGGCGGAGACAACAATGTGATTAATGAAGAACTGACTGATTCAATTTGTTCTGAAGGCCATGGAGCTTTGTGAATGTAAACCAAACAACACAAAGACACAAATCCCTTCCATCATGCCTTGTACTTTCCCACAACAGCAATTGAACTGTCTTGTTTCTGTAAGTCACAATAAACACACAGTCACAGGCCAGTATGGGAACATTTCACAGATGGTGAAATCATAAAACATCTCCGATTTAAGCCTCCCGGCCGCACGGCCGTCGCATGCTCCTACTGAACTCACGCCATTTTCAGATCTCTCGTAAAAAGCCGCTCAATGTTCTGCAAGCAATTTTGCGGTGTGACATTACTTCCAGTCCTATAAATGTCCTCACCGCTGCAGTGTGAATCACTCCCGAGTGTGCCGGCCAAATGAAAAGACAGCCATTAAACCACATGTAAACAATTAGTTTTTGCTGTAATAGAGACAGAGTCTCAGTGCAGGCGGAGACAACCACAAGCACAAGAGGGTTCCATTTTTAAAAAACCTGAACCCCGGTGAGATGATCAAGGCTCGTCTCAGCACCAACAACATTTATAGACCACTTACACACTGTGTGTGTTCCGTACTCCGCCTCCAAGGAAGCACTTAACATCAGTGAACTGCCGGATCCTGAGGAAGCTTGGCCAGAACCACCTGAGAATCAGATAGAACATCACATACAGAACCTTGAAAACCCATCAACAATGTCAATTATATACACATATTTATATAAGTTATCTCACTACAGGTCAAAGGACAGGTCAAGGTTACAGCCAGCTGCAGAACTACAGTTTTTTCTAGTAGAAAGCAAGAACCCATGTTCTTCAAATTGTTCTAACAACATGAAGATGTTCTGTATTTCCATCACCTGAGTTCCTTAACTCCAAAATAAAGATCATCTTTCTGTAGGGTACTTTAATGAAAGTGAAACCTTTCCAATATGCTAATAAAACCATTCCTTCAGATGTTCAACTGACCTTTTTTAAGAACCGCTAATCATTTACTCCTTTAAAAAAAGCCCTTAAAGAACCTTTTATCTGATGCATTAACAGGTCACAAATGCATATTTTTACTCATTCATTATTTTTTTTTATACCTGGAAACTGTCTCAAAATAGTTTTTCATGGGTTCTTTAAGGGTTTGTTGAATAATTACAGTAAGTGTTGTTAACCTCCTGAAACGGTAATAGCCTTAAAACATCCTTATTTTCAAAGTGTTTTATATTTTCCAATATTTAGACAGCGCAGGCAAGGAGGAGGAGGATGGGTTCTGCCTGCCTAGTTCTTGCTTCTCCCTCATTTCTGAGGGTGTCTTAATGTCTCTTATCACCTCATGGTTTAAGTATAAAAGTTACGCTATTATTTTAGCACTTTCTGCACCAATGTTCTCAACGTATGTTCTTTTGTGGTAATATGCATCATTATTGTTAGGCAATTATAAAAGCCGTCCAATTGTTAATATGGCAGTACTGTATCTACAATAAAGTTCTAATTGTTTCACTACCGTAGCAGTGTACAGTGAGAAGGGACCCACCTGTTCCACAATCTAGATTTATTTTATTTGTTCCAGAAGTCACAGACGTGTTGTATCTACGGCATAGATTCTGTTCTCAAAGAGCTGAGGGGGAACATAAGGGCTCTGGACAGTGTTGTTTGACAGATAGAGGGTGATGTGATAAGGTTTTAGTAAACACAAGCAGAGCTAAGGTTCTCCTCTGTCCAGTTGATTACAGTGCTGTACATGGAGACATGGAGCTCCTAAGGAAAACTCTGATACTGCTTTTTGTTCTGGTCCTTTACACCATTTCTTCAGGTTTCTCAATGGATATTTGTTCCAATACCATTTTACCTGGATCTAAAGGTACTCACTTGTTCACTTTCTGAATTATTATAATTTGCAGTACATGGTTATATTATTTTCACCTATTGTTTTTTTTTTTTAATTGTTGCAACTTTTACAAAAAATACATTTTAGAAACCTCTTTGCATTATTTACTCTTTTATTTTAAACTGCAAAACAAAATGAAGGATCTTATCACTCTGATAATGTTATAATTATGAACCTTGCATATTTTGGAAATATGATTTAAATTTAAATGCTACAATTTAATAAATATGATATAGTTGATTTCATAGATAGTTTAAAAGTTTAATTAAAAAAGACAGTATAGAAAGTGTCAGCATGTTTTAGCTAAATATTTATAAAGACTTTTGTTGTTGTTGAAGTTGTTGTTGTTGCATTATTCTTTGCTACTTTTTCCCATTTTTACAAACACTAAATTAATCTTTTAACCATAATCAAATCTCAGAAAAATCTGCACAGAGATCCTCTATCTAATACAACCATTTATTTTATGAACAGTTACCTGGAACATTTAGCAGTGGTGAATAAATGCAACTGGAATGGGGTTAAAATTTCCCAAATGTTTTTATAATTGGCCTCATCATTTCTACATTAGAAACCATAGGAGAACTCATAAAGTTCCCGGGTGAATGGAAAAAGCCTAGTCGATTTAGTGCTACTGTAGATTTGAGCTTGTAAAAAAACCTCCTAGGTTTTTCCTTGTAAAACATCTCAATGCTCGATTTAAAAGACTCAGTAGCATGTTCTTTTGCTCCTCGCTACTGAAGCTTGTATAAGCGGAACCCTGCTGAGGGAACCCGGGTTCCAGTGCCATTACATCATTTACAGCCATTCTCCCACCAAAAGCAACTGTGTGAAAGTTTCTGTTCTGTTTCAGCTGGACGTATGCATCCAGGAACATTTTATTCTGCAGTGTATACGTAGCTTTTCTGGGAATGTCGGGTAAAAAGAAAAAGACAAAAATGTAATCATAGTCGTGTGTTAAGTGTGGCTTGAAAAAACAGAGTTAATGAATTACAGACTCTGTGTTTGTATGTGTGTGGTTTGTGTGTCCAAATGTAAAACTGTTCATTACAGGGGATCCCGGTGAGGTGGGAGATGCAGGAGATGAAGGACGACTTGGGAAAACCGGAGCTCCAGGACACACAGGTCTGTATGAGATCATCAGTGTTCAGATAAACACAAACACAAATTCTGTTACTGGGGGTCTTGGTTCTTAAAATGGTTCTCAAAATGGATCTTTTTCACCCACTGACTACATTTTAAAGCATTCTCACAAATTCCAAGTAATTCCACCTAGGTAGAATTTTTCACATTTTTTCCTGAATGATTGAATGCTGTATTTATTATTGTTATATAAGAAAAAAGCCCAGCTGTAGTCCATCATGATGCACCTGGAAAAAGGTTTCCCATGCCATAAAGAGTTTTAGGTCGAACCCTTTCTTGAAGCACTAAAGCCTTATTATAAACAAACATGTGAAGAGCCAAGTTCTATGGATTAACAGGATCATAATGGCAGGTTATTAATCGTTATCTTCTTAACACCTATATCATGTCAAGAATATGGGTCCTCCCAATCATTTTTAGGTGTTAGGTTTGCCAAAAGTGTAACAATAATTAATGGTTCTTTAGTTGGTCATCTGCAGTAATGCTAAATAAAATCCCTTTCTCTGTGAGAAAGAGTTCCAAGTAGAACCTCTTTTTTGAAGCTCTGAACAGTAATATCCAACAAACATATGTAAAACTCTTTTTGTATATATTAACCGGGTTAAAGCCAAATTATTGCAAATTGTTTCAATGTAATTCAGTACACTGGTACTTGGTGCACTCTTTTAAGGGTTCCGCAAGGGTTTTTGAGTGTATAGGACAGTTTAAAGTTCTACTTGCATCCTGTTATGAAAACATTCTGCTGTGAGAAGCAACTGACAAAAACAAGAGCTCTAAATGTTCTAGAGATCAAGTGTACAGTACACTTGATCTCTTTGAGTGTTTTTAAATAGTATATGTCAAAAACTGAGAAATCCTTCATGGGTCTAGATTTAAGAATGCAAAAAAAGTCTATTAGCTGTGCTTCGGAAGCAGAAATGAAACAGAATTGTAAATGAAGAAATGTCCAATGTAGAGCACACTAACTGTACAGTGACAGAAAAAATGGAGTGAGCGCTCTTTGTGTGTGTGTGTGTGTGTGTGTGTGTGTGAGTGTGTGTGTGTGTGTGTATGTGTGTTTTATGTGTCTTTGGGCATGGGTGCAAAATCTATAGCACTCAGGTTCTGCCAAACCACATCTCCTCCTAAGGGATGTCACCTCAGACGTGTTAATTACACACACACACACATGCATACACACTCACAGAAAGTAAGAGTGAGATGCCGGGAAAGGTCTGAAGATGAAAGACTAACACTGTTCTGCTTTTTCACTCAGAACCACAATGGAACTAGAGCCGAGTTTGGTTTATTTTTAGTTTTTGCACCTAAACACGAGACACAAACTCGATTAACAAACTGAGCGATGGGTTCTGTTCTGTGTAGTTCAGCACAAAAAAAAAAACATGATGGAGGCTGTGTGCTGAAAGAAGGGTCAGTTTTGGTCAGACTGTCCGAGAATGTGCAAACCCACATTAATCTATCTCCCTAGTTTAGGAAATGTTTTATCTCTGATTAAATAACAGTGCTTCACTCATCAGCACAGAGTTAATAACTAAACAGCTAAAGGTTTGGCGAAGAACATTAGGAGGTTGTATGGTGATTGTGTGAACTTGCTGGACGTTCTCTCACTGGTGTGTTCTAGCACCATCATTTAGGTGCACAAACAGACTTGTGACCTGACCATGATGTGCATTGGCTCATGGGACAGCTATTAGAATCCTTTCAGGAATGTACAAATACTTGTACATAGAACTAGTAATAATAGAACTATTATAAAGTCATGAACCTCTAACTGTCTGAAAATCTCTCAAAGATGAGAGAATGTTCCTTCTAATGGTGTCGTAGGTAACACTAAAGGGTTCTAAGAAGAATGTTTCAAACTCTTAGTCAATTAAGCTCTGCAGATGTTTCTTAATTAAAATATTTTTCAAAAGTTTATTTTTTTAGGTTCTACCTATCCAAGAACCATAGAAGGAACACATGTCCCTCTAAAGACTTAAATAGTCTCAATAGGACCCTTAAACTAAGGGTTTCCCTCTCTGAGACAGCTCCCTTGGTTCTTTAAGGACGGTAAATCCCTTAACTGTCCTTATAACCCTTAAAGGAACATTAATATAATCTAAACAATTTTAAATCCTAATTTTAAATCCCGATCCTAACCACACACAGAACTTTTAAGCAACATAAAAAAACTTTGATGTTTTAAAGTCATATTTTCCACACTCCATCAGAGGCAAACTGATGAAGAAACAAGGCTTTAAGATGCTCAAAACATTAATATAATACTCATTTTCCTAATCATTTGCCTTATTCTGTTGCGTCACAGGCCTCCCGGGGGAGAGCGGAGAGAAGGGAGACGCTGGGCGAACGGGGAAATCGGGTCCAGCTGGAGAAAGAGGTGAGAAACAGCCATGTCACTAATCTGAATTTAGTAAAGAATTTAGCAGTGAGTTTTGTGATTTTTAAAAGAAAGTCTTTATACTTACTGTTCAAGTAATTAGTTTGAGTGGTTAGATTGCTTCTAAACAATGTTCCGCTGCCGAATAAAATTTCTGGTAATTTGCTTAAACAGTTAATAACATTATTTACCTTTTCAGTGTGATTACAAGAAATCTAACTTCCTATACAAATTTATTCACTTCCTGTCTGTCTGGGTCAGACATAATTTAAGTCTTATTATAAGCATAGCCACATGAGAATCATGTTAATAATTGATTTTATGTGGAATGCTGGATAAGGAACGTTAAAAACTTTTTTCTTTATAATGATCCAGAAAAATAAGAATACTCTGCCCAGACTTTTGTTCACATTAATGAACAGTTACTCTACAGTTATGCTAACAACGCCATGCGTGTCATTTCTGAGCATGAGAATTCACTTCTTTGTTTTTCAACAATGAATATTTATCCAATTACAGATTTAACATTGGGGTTTTTCAAAATTACATAAGTATTACAGCATGTTTTGTTTAGATTCATGACATGAAATCCATATTAGTTCTGTTTCAATTCATTTTAAAATTTTGAAAATGGTCAAGCAGAGTAAATGCTTATGCTCAGCACTATATGAATAGCATAATAGTATAATGTTAACTGTATTACATTAATTATTAATTAAAAAAATTCTACTTTTTCCAGTTATCCTTTAGACTAATGTTATTATAAGTAATACAGTGGAACCCGGTTTTGTCGCTGTCGTAGGGGGTCGCCAAAAAGCGTCGAGGTAACCGATGATTGAGATAAACGAAAACCAATATGGCGGCAGTATATTAACGTGCTTGAAGTTTCTTTATGTACATGATGTGCGTTAATAAATGAGAATGTGCATGCACGTGTTTTTAGAGGTTTTTTTACACAACAGCGTTGCCGCGATTTGTTTGATAAAGGCATGCTATAAAAAATGTCCATACATGTTTGTTTACACCAAAATTCATATGTGCACCAGCCAACAGCAGACATTTACCAGTATACAATACAAACCACCGTCCATTCTCCATACAAACCTTCATTATATTCTCCAACATTGCAAACACAAAGATCGCTCACAAAATCACTAAAAACGTGCGGGGTGTAGTTAGTTTTTACAAAAAGCTAACCAGTGTCAAAATTAAATTCTTGAGTCATTTCACTCTGACACACAGCTCTGAAAAGTATCCTACACCTGTAGCATCTGTATGGCTTTGTTTTTCTGCTACTTCCGCGAGTTCTTCTGCGGCTGCACAGTGCCGTCTCACTACCGTATTTTCACGTATATAAGATGCACCCTGGGTGAGGGGTATGTAAAACTTTCTATAAGACGCGTCTTATATATGCGAAAATATGGTAGTGAGATGGTGACGTGGCAAAAGCCGGCGATTGGTCGTGCGGATCGAGATAACCAACGTTAAGTGGCAAATTTGCCCCCCCTTGTGCTCGAGATATTAGGGTTTGTCGACATAAAATAATCAACATAACCGATAAAAAATGCTTAGACAAAGCAAGAATTTGCCGGTTCCACTTCAAAAACGTCGACTTAATAGGGTTGGCGAGTTAACCGAGGTCGAGATAAGTGGGTTTCACTGTAATACAAATAATAAAATAATATCGTTATAAAAATAAATTTTAAGCAAAAGATTCTGCAGACTTCATGACGGAAAAAAATACGTTTCTTTAGGCCCTAGCATACTAGCCATACTAGCATGTTAGAAGTAACATGTAAACTCATACATAAAGGTGCGTAGGTGTGTAGTGTAATTAATTAATGTTTTTCACTGTTGGTGCATGAATCTGATTTGAGTGGTCTCAGTAAGCATTATTATATCTTTAAACAGTTTTACTGTTAAAAACAATTTATTGTTTAAAACAATTCAATAGTTTCCCTATGGGATCAATAAAGTATTTTGATTCTATCTCTGATTCTGATTGATTTGTGGTTTCTGACACTGCAAGTTGTGAAGTCTTCTGTAGAACAAGAACAAACTTTGAAAAAATAATGAAGTATTAACATTTTACTTCATTTTATAATTAATTATTTTACTTTTATAAATACATTTCGTTACTTTAACATAGAACTCCATAAAAACAAGTTTTTGTCTATTGCGCTATCCACGAGAAAATCAGCAAAACAAATTAGTTATGTGGCGATATACCAGGGCCACGAGATTCAAACGGCGGTAAAGCAGGGGATTACTATATATGAATTTGAGGAAAAGTGTTGTAAACTGACAGACAATACTTTAGTTATTAAAATGTATATAATATATTTCTAAATCTCAGTCAGTTGTGTTTATTTTTACCATTTTTCTGTCCTCTGCTGCTCCCTGGTGGATATCTATCTCTACAACTCACTTTCCGCCAACAATATAATGTTTAGTGCAAAAGTGTGTTCCCTTTCGTAAATGTTCTTACTTCTTTCAATTTATCTACAAATACATATTATTAAATAAATTCGAAGAAGCAAAATCAACAATGGTAGAATTTATAAAAAGAACATAAATTGTTTCTCAGTCAGTAAAACTCGATTTCCTGTTACTCCCTGACAACCTGTGCTTTCTATGACCATGATTATGAATAAACGTCTAAACACCAAACCCACATAAGACTTTCTGATCCACTAAGGGTGTACAAACCTTTGCCTTCGGGCCTGTGAATATTGTGAATAACGAGTTAAGATGTGATTTACAGGAGAAACAGGGGAGAAAGGAAGCACTGGATCCTTAGGGTTGAAGGGAAAAGCAGGTAATAATGATGTTAAAACTATTATTATTTATTTATTTATTATTAATATTTTTTTTATTATTTCTACTGCAAAATCTATACATTTTTATTTTTTAAATACCTGTTTTCAACAATGAAAGGTGACAATTGTATCACAATTGTTTAATTATTAAATATTAAATATATAATGCGTAATACCTTCACTAAGAAAGTGAAGCTAAAACTGTCAGAAAAGATACATAAATATAATAATTAAAAAAAATAGAAATAGAATAATTTATAAATAAAGTTTTTAACCTTTCTAAATGTGTACAATTTATTTATTCATTTTGAGCATTGAGCTTATTTAGTATCAAAAGGTTTGACCACACTGTCTTTTCTCCTTTGTTTTTTAAAATGTAAGTTTAATTTGAAATGAGTGAGTTAGTGATTTGTTGTATTATATTATTTATGGATTTTTTTGAGGGTCTACATGTGACTGTGGGAGGTACAGGAAAGTGGTTGGACAAATGGACATCAACATCAACAAATTAAAAAATTCTGTCAAGTTCCTGAAAAATGGTATGGGTATTGTATATTTAATTATCATTTGAGGTAATTTTTGCATAAAGCATGTATAACCCTAGGGTTAGGGTTAGGATTAGGGTTAGGGCTAACCCTAACCCTAACCCTAACCAATAACACCCAAAATAGCTGGGAATATATTAACCTTTTCCTACTACAGTAGAAGGTCAGGAAACTGTATTTACTTTGGGTAAAATGTACCATAATTTTATATATATATATGTATATAAATAAATGCTTTTGAATTGCCTTCTCCAAATTTACAGCCTCAAAACTGCTTTATAAAATAAACGTATTTAGAAACTGTAACAGGATTTTTTTTTTTTCAATGTGTGCTCACTAAAACTGTGTATATAACAAAGTCATATTCATTATAATCAGAAATACAAATTTAGTTCAGATATATTTTATTTGGTTAAAAACATCACAAAAACATCAATATTATTGTTCAACTGTTTTTTTTTTTTTTCAATGTGTGCTCACTAAAACTGTGTATATAACAAAATCATATTCATTATAATCATAAATACAAATTTAGTTCAGATATATTTTATTTGGTTAAAAACATCACAAAAACATCAATATTATTGTTCAACTGTTTCACTAATGCCATTAAGCTTATTAGCCAAGAGCTAGCCTGATCATTTGATATAGTCTGAGTTTAACTAAGGTTTTTTTTTTCTTTTTGTATTAATGAATTTATATTTAAGATTCCATTATTTTAAAAAAAATGTAATAAAACACAAATTTAGATTTGTTCAATATATAAACAAGCAGTATGTAATTAATAATGTCAAAATATACAAGCATCTTTTTTTGTATTCATATGTAATGCCTTAAAAAAAAATTATCCCCTTCTTGATTTTCTTCTTTCATTGCTACTATAAATCTCTTTATTAAGTGTTTTAATGAAGTGCCTCTGTAAACTTCATAGCTTACAGTGTTTATTTTAACATAAATATTAATTACAAAGTATTGGACCATTTGTGCTGTATGTTTTTTTCAGTGATTCTGGGTGTTAAAGAGACAGAGCAGAAAGTTTACCTGCTGGTGAAGGAGGAGCGTAAACACAGTGACGCTCAGTTAAACTGCAGGCTGAGAGGTGGAGCACTGGCTCTGGCTGACAGCAAAAACATCAGCACACTTCTTGGTTCCTATATCAACGAGGCAGGGCTCACTCATGTTCTTGTCGGAACAGGAGGAGAACCAGAGCTTTTGGGAAACACTACAGTTTTAGCTAACAGGTGCACTCAGGTGGCACCCGACGGTGCTCTGAGCGAGGCCCAGTGTGATGCCCAGAAGTTTTACATTTGTGAGTTCTCCAGGAACTAAACATAAGAAATTAGTTCTTTAAAAGTTCTTTAGATCTTCATATGTTCTTGGAAGTTTATTTGATAGCAAAACATTGTGTTTTTAAAGAACTTCTCAATTTTTACAGTGAGAAAATGAGAATGTGGTAACTTCATTAATATGCCCCAGTAGTTCATAATTCTGTTAATATTTCTAAATACATTCATATGTTTTTATCATTATCATTTAGTCACAGAGAATTGTTAAGAAGTTGTATTAAATTGACTAATATTCTTGAAGTATCATTTTAACTAATAAGGCATTTTGCTGTTTACTTGCTACTTCATATATTTAACTATGTTAACTATAATCCACATCAGTGTTTATGTTGTTTATTTCATTCAGATCACATTTCCACATCATATGTAGTGACTGTTTATTTTACTATGTGTTGTTCTTTTACGCATTTGTAATTAAAATGATAGATTCAATTATTTTTAAATGCTTCAGTCTGATATTTCAATAGTTTATCCTGATAAGCTTGATTTGTTAAAACACATAGCAAAAGCACATGGATAAAAAACAGAGGTGGCGTTGTATATGATATCAGGTGTTATGTTACCAAATAAACTAAAGTACAACTAATAATAACCTTTATAGCATTAAGCTAAATAACCTGTGTGCTAAGTAATGCTGGTTAGCCAAACTAATGCTAGCAGTGGATGGATGGTGGTTGGTGGGTGAGAAAATACACCTGCTTTGGGGCGTTTCCTAATTTGCATATTTGTGCATAAAGATTCTTAAACAGTGTACAAAGACCTTAATTTTTCATCCAGAGAATCCTTAGCAGATTTATAGAAATCTTTAGCTAAACTTCTATATCTATGATCTATATTTAACAGCCCATGACTATGCTCTTATTATTTAACCAAATTTATTGCTAAAGGTCAAATTGACATAATATTCTAACCAGAAGTCATCATAGACCAACTTCTCATACATTTTCTATCAAGCAAAGGTTATTGCTCCCTTACTTATCATTTATATTATAGGATTCTATTTTTAGGATAATAAACGAATCTTATTGTCTAATTACCTTATCCTGACAACATCTTAAGATAATGATTAGTTTATCTTTTATTTTTATGTTTTTATGTTTACATTTATTTTTATTATATGTCACATGAAGTATAATTTTCCATTTAATTATATCTGCATTGTTTGATTTTATTTTGGTATTTAGAGGAAGATATAACCTATAGCATACATCTAATTTAAAAAAGTAATTCACTGCTTTTATTATGCAGGTTTATTTTATATTTCATTGTTTTATTATTTGCTCGTACTGGACACAGTTGATTTCGCTTCTCCTGATCTGGGGCTAGGAAAGTATGAGGACAGAATGCCTGCAGTATGACAGGTCATGAGGGAGCTGTAGGCACCTTAGGCACATACCCGGGTTTAGGGTAGAGAAAGGCACTGGCCATGCCAGTAAACTCCAGACAGGTCCACAGACAGAGCCTGTAGGTCCACGACCCTTTTAAGGGAGGATATCGCCAAAAGAAAGGCGGTCTTTACCGACAGGTACCTTATGGCCACCTCGGGCAAGGGCTCGAAGGGGAGCTCAGATAGAGCCGCCAACACAACAACCAACAGGCACTCTGGGTCAAATGAAGGATGGTCTCAACTACCTTGGTAGAAAGGCCAGCTGCTAGAAACTGTGCCGCCTCAGAAGGCCACAGCCATAGCTTCCATATCTCTGGGTGGGGGGTGAACTGGGGGTTCTTCTTGCCTGTGGGAGGAGATCCCTCCTACAAGGAATTTCCCAGTGAGGTCCCTTGAGGAGGGACAGCAGGTATGTAAACCATGGTCTGCCCGGCCAACGAGATGACACCAGGAGATTCTCTCCAGAACTCCAGGGAGCAGTTAGATGGGGGGGAAGGCGTACAGATGTAGCCTCTGCCACGTCTGCACCATGACGTACAGCGACAGTGGGGGCTGGGTGAGAGAGAAAAAAACAGAGGGGGCAGTGCAAAGTCTCCCGAGTCGCAAACAGATCCACCTGGGCTCTGTAATATCTCTGCCATATCTGCTCCACCACCTTGGGGTGGAGCCTCCATTCCTCAGGCCTCAGCCCTTGCCTTGAAAGGTTGTTTGCTCTCTAATTCATCCGGCCCGGGATGTAAACTGCTCTCAATGAGAGAAGTTTACCCTGGGACCACAGGGGGATCTGCCGCACCAGCCTGTACAGAGAGCAAGATTAGAAACCTGGTGGTTAATTCTATGAAACCACTGGCATGTTGTCCGTACGGACCAGCACATGGAGAGCTATCAGGTCTCGGAAGAAGTGTTTTAGTGCTCGGCGATCATCTCCAGGCAGTTTATGTGCCATGAGAGATGTAGCAAATTGATAATGCGGAGTGGGTTGCCCCTTCAGGAGAACCCTCTGTCTCTGAGCCACCACTGGAGGGGTCTCATATGGAGGAGGCCAAGTGGGATCACCTCTGTAACTGCTTCACATTAAGTGCTAGGCCTTCTCACTCTTCCACCTGCTGTGAGGATGTCTGTGATCCCACATTACGCACAAAAACGGTGGTTCTCTGCAATGGAGAAAGCACACACTTACCTGCGTTCAGTTTTAACCCCAGCTCCTTAATGCAAGTGAGAACAACATCTCGATGTCGGACCGCCTGAAGCTGTGATTAAGCTAATACCAACCAGTCGTCTGTATATTTCAGAATGTGGATGCCCTAAAGCCATAGCAGGGCTAAAGCTGCATTAATGCAATTTGTGAATGTGCGGGGTGAGAGTGCTAGACCGAAGAGGAGGACCCGATATTGGTAAGTTTCACCCCGAAAGCAAACCTTAAGAACCTCCTGTGAGCAGGAAGGATGGCTATGTGGAAATAGGCGTCCCTTAGATCTATTGTGACAAACTAGTCCTTAGACTTGTTCTGAGACATGACCTCTTTGAGGGTGAGCATTCTGAACCTGAGCCTTATGAGTGAGTGGTTGAAGGAGCATCAATCTAGGATCAGTCGAAATCCGGCATCCTTCTTCATCCATACTGGCTGTAGTAGCATGACACTGGCTAATGAAGGAACCAATTCGATGGCCCCTTTCCTCAGGTGGGTGCATACTTCTTGCTCCAGGACCAGAGCCTGCTTGGGTCCCACCAAAGTGGGAAACACCCTGTTGAACCAGGGAGGAGAGGACCCGAATTTAATCGAGTAACCCCTCTCTATCATATGCAGGACCCACCGAGATATGTCTGGCAGATCGCCACGTAAGCCCTACCTACTAGAGCTGAAGTTGCTTTTGTTGGCAATACTGGGGCGTTTCACGATGCATCACCTGGGGAGAGATAGCCAGCTAGTGTCTCTTCAATCCTGGGCATCTCCCCATAGCTGCACTCCCTGAACCCTATTAAATTCACGTATAGCTCCCTCCTTGGAGGAAGAAATATGGAGCTCTGCGTTACAAGTGCGGGAACAAGTAACCACCAAAGTGACTGCTTTACCTGGGGAATGGAAGCTCAGCCCAGCAGAAGAGTCCAGAGAGGACTCATCCATCTCCATGCCTTCTGCTAGTTTGGCCTGCGAGCCCCGCGACTTTCGGTGCAGCTCCTCCTCGGTGAGAGCAGGACCTGAGCCGGGAGGGAGCCACACAGCTAAAAAAAGCATGAAGGCAAGGAACACACAGTCAGTATTCTGCTTGCATTTAAAGCTCATGGCTGCACACATTCACACACAAAGCGCTTACTTGAACAACAGCAGCTAAGGTCGCTACCAAGCTCAGTTATTTTGTAGCTTCCTGGGTTATTTGACGTCCCCTGTCGATGACATCATGACTTGCCTATTGGCTGGATTACTCACGTGATTCAGAGCGTGGACAATGCGACGCGTTCCCAATGCATTTCAACGTAGCTCGAGTTCCTGAAAGGGAACATTGTGTATCATGTGCTGTGTGTGTGTGTGTGTGTGTGTGTGTGTGTGTGTGTGTGTGTGTGTGTGTGTGTGTGTGTGTGTGTGTGGTTAAAAGTTCAATGACACACTGTGTGAGTTCATTTTAGGTAATAATTAATTACACTCTCTGACTCTGATTTTCAACAGTTAGATGATGAAATGTCTTCATCACACACATTCTTATCTAAATACATATAACATCTGTAAAAATGCATACAGTTTAAAGGAAATTTTATTGCCATGCACAGACTCAAAGTAGAATTTACCTCAGTGTATTGAACCAATATTTTTCATTCACACGTCCTTCAGCATCACCTGTACACGTCGACGCCTTCCGAGCATTTCTTATCTCCTCCGAATGTCTTAACACAATATTGACCCGAGAGCAGTTCCAGTCTGAGGCTCCACGTTAATCATTAACACACCGCCAGATGAAAGAACACTAAGAACATGATCAACACAGAGCAAAGAGAGACAATGAGCTTCTCCTGAATTATTTAACCAAGCAAAGCTGATAAAAAAAAAAGAGAGACAGATGGTGGAGCAGGTGTCTGGTCTCACCTGAGATGCCTTTTTTGTCCTCCATTGCATTCCACACTGAGAACAGAGGACAGGAGTGGCTCTATGCACCCCTCCCCACACACACACACACACACACACACACACACACACACACACACACACACACACACACACACACAGACACACACGCACAAACACTCACACCTGTAGGACCGGTTTTGCAGATCACGTGACACCTGTGGAATCTTTTCTATCGCTCTCTATTTCTTTCTTTTGCCCATTCGTTCCATTACAAAGCGATGGCAGAAGCGACAAACCCAGCAGCCACTTCATTCACAGCACCCACCATCTCCCTGCCGCTGGGGCTGGATGTCATTCGGACCTACTCTGGAGCTCTGATCTGCATGGAAATCGTAAGTGTGTTTTCCTAAAGGGAGGGTTGGGCAGGGAGTCTTACTGAGGTCTGAACAATCATTTGCATCTGTTCTTCACTGAGGAGTGTCACCTGAGTCACAATCTCAGTGGTGCACTTGAAAGTGCACGCCTAGAACTAGAAACTATCAATCTTTAAATATTAAAAGATACTTCAAGTGCCCTCTTACTAAGAAAGACTAAGAGCTAAATTTTAAAAAGTTCTAGATACAAAGAAAAACACAGTGACACTTGACCTGTTTATTAAATAAAAAAGTGTACACTGTATAATGCTGAAAATCTTCTATTAAGAATACACTGGCACCTCTAAAAGGTTTCTTCTCTCTTGACACTTTCTTAAAATTGTTCTTTTATTTGGATCTATTTTAAGATGTGGGAAATTTTAGGGAAATTTAAAAGTATAATAGAGTTAACAGGTTTTATCAGGATTGCCAGATTTGTATAACAGAGCAGGTTAAATTTTATATGGTGTATAAAATCTTTTTTTTAAGTTAAAAATATATAAATAAAAATAATAATAATTCAGGAATTTCATTGTGATATGCACAAGCTTTCCTTGTACGAAGAAATTCTTTAAAATCTCATAGATGATACAATAGAAAATATAGAAGTATAATAACAAATATAAATATAAATAATAACTTATTAGATAATGACACTGTTAAAATGATGTATATTGTAATTATAGTGTAATATTTACATCATTAACACCTTTCCCTTAATCAAAATATTTTTTTTGTACATACTTGTAGTTATACAGATATTGTAATAACAAAAAATATGATAATATTATATTATATTGATATTATAATAATATTATAATGAAAAAATTATGTCTAAATGAATTTACAAAACACAGTCATAGTTTTTAAGTTGAAAAAAAACACAATCCTTATTCAGCCCTTATTGTTTAAATTAAAAACAAACCACCAGATCACATGTTTGTTGTCCACAAGCAGAGATCCCTCATCTATAATTAGCAAGCGTGTACAAAACAACCTTTCTACAACCTCTAAAAAAAAATTCTGCCTGAGTAACAGAAAAGAAGAAAACCTGAAACTGCCCCAACATAGATTCAAAACAGACCTGCCGAGACCCCACACTAAGCTGTCACAACACGACATAGATGCAGCATGGACCTGACACAGATCAGGCAAGGTCCTGACACAGAGCCGACCCAGCATAGATCTGGCACAGAAATGAGATCGACCCAAAACAGATACACACACGTGACACAGAACCAGCATAGAACTCAACAAAATTTCAACACAGAAAGTATAGATATAGTATATATAATAGTATAGATATATAATAGTATAGATCCAGTGCAAACTCGACAATGAGTCAGCACAGACAAGACACAGCACAAACCTTGTATTATACTGTTTTGGTGTTAAAGATTCGAAAAGAAAGGTTCCATGTCCTCCAGGAACACATTTTACAACTATTTAATAAAATACACCTACTGTTTTGTTCAATTTCTTAGGTCTTTGGGGGATTGGTTTGGATTCTTGTGGCCTCCTCAAATGTCCCCGTGCCATTACTCCAGGGCTGGGTCATGTTTGTGTCTGTCACTGCGTTCTTATGCTCCACGGCCTACCTCACCTTCTTCCTGCTTGGCCTAGCTGACCGAATCAACACCGACTGGAACTTCATGGTGAGTGTATAACAGTGGCGGGCTGTGCATTTGGTACCTGGGCCTTCAGTGGGGACTTACCTGGCTTAATCCAACTCTTAATCACGTTGCGATTATAGAAACCATCAATACTATACAAAACCGCAATATAACAACATGTGGAATTACAGAGAGAAAGGCATTTTGCATATTGGAGGGTGAATACCATTTTACTAAAGCAAGTTAAGACCAGTTAAACCCAGTTAAAACAAATCCAAACATCTAAACTACGACCGCAACTGTGCCACCTACATCATCTGGAGCAGTTCAGAATCAAAATTTGTCTAATAACATGACAAAAACATACAAATCTAAATGAAATACAACCTACTCACCAGAGATGCAAACTCATAATTTGCACCACTCCTCAAAGGCTGAAAGCCAGTTGTACCGCTCGTATTTACTGGTCTGGAAGCGCCGAACAAACCCTTTCCCGAGACAAGCGAGCTAGCTTCAGGGTTGGCCAACTTCTTCTCACAATGTCTAGCTTTTCTTAAAAATTGATTTTAAATTTGTCTGAGACCAAATAAATGTATCTTCCTTCGTAGTCATAAAAAAAGTCTAACTCTGATGTATTAATTTGTGCAGCATGCTACACACATTTCTTTGCCAGTCAAACTTGGCTGTAACAGTTTCCCTCTGACCAACCAATCAGAGGAAGGAAAAATGCTGATGCTATTCTAGGCCCTGTGAGGCAAATATGAAATCTGATTTTTTAAAGAAACATACCCGTTGCTAATATTCTCAATGGTAAAAGAGCCAGCAGGACAGACTTTGCAGGCCCTGGGCAGTTTAGATTAACTGGCAGCACATTGAGGCTGAAATCTGATTGGACAAAAAAACATACACATACACATACACATACTGGAAGCAGTGCAGCCAAAAAAAATGAAAAGAAGAGAATAGACTGTTGGGAATAAATTAATACAATTTCATGGAACAAATCTTAGAATTTCGGTTGTAAATGTAGGTCAGTGCTTCTGATAGAGTTTAGACCAGCAGAGAATGCTTTGCTGGCCCTGACCGCCACCCACTGGTGTATAGAACCCTCTTACATGAACAGTTAACTTAAATAACTTGAATTATCATAGTTACTTACAGTTACAATTACTCTGCATTAAGCACAGATACAACTCTTCACAGTTGCACTTACAGTTACTCTCTCGGTTACTCTCTCGGTTACCATTACTCGGTTACAGTTACTCTGTTACAGTCACTCATTTATTGTTGCTAAGTTACAGTCACTCAATTATAGTTACTCAGTTATAGTTACTCAGTTAAAGTTAGTTAGTTACATTTACTCTGTTATGGTTATTTGGTTACAGCTATTTAGTTACATTCTCTAAGTTACAGCTATTCAGTTCCAGTTACTCATTTATAGGTACTCATTTACAGTCACTCACTTACAGTTAATCGGTCACAGTTACTCAGAGGTAGAAAGTAACAAAGTACAAATCCTTCGATACTGTGGTTAAGTACATTATTCTGGTATCAGTTCTTTAAGGCACAATTTATTTTTCGGACAATTTTGTACTTTTACTTGTTAGATTTTTACACAAATATCTGAAAAAAACTAATAAATATTACATGAAAAAGAATTAGCATCAGCAGCAAAATCCATCAAAATCTGGAGTTGACAAAGGCACAGACGCGTTTTGTGGCATTTTTTTCCTCATAACGGCGAAAGAAAATTACATTTCTCTCTTTTTTGATTGTAGAGATAAGAGCAATACATCATTTAAATCTGTAAAAGATCAGATTAAAATTTTATTTGTATACAAAACAAAATGCTGTGCTTTTATAAAATAAAGAAAACAGACTGGGTGCACGCTCTGCCATATCTCTCATCTCTCTTCACAGACACATAAAAAAAAAAAAAAAAACACCCTAAAACAAGTAATTATTTGCCTCACAAACATAAAAAATTATATATGAATAGATTGCTCGAAATCTCTACTTTTAAGTAAACCAATTTATATCAAAAAACAAATATTCTCTGGTTATGTGATCCGGATAAAAGTAAGAAGAGGTAAAGTTTCTCCGGTATCACCTCATTAACTGTCCGTGTTAAAACATAGTAAAGGTTCCGTTTGGTGTCCTGATGATTTAGATAATTTAAAACACCAAAATTAATTTAAAACATTTAAGAATATTTTGTCTTCCTGCTCTGTGTTTATTTTTAGAGAAACATTCTCAACATACATTTGCAAAAAGCATCTATATTTGTCCATGCCCATGTTGATTAGACTATAAAAAAACATGAAAAGTATTAATTAAAGGTACATTTAAAACAGGTAAATATGCGATTAAGTTGCGATTAATCATTAGTTCACCCATGACTGTTGCGTCAGGGTAAACGTAGGGGGAAGCTGCGAATGCATGCGCGTGTGAAAAGGGAGAGTTCCGGTAGCAGAATGAAGGGTAGCAGAGGCCCAAAGAGAATATCCATGGTATGCCAAGGAGAGGGGAGGTCCACTAAGTCCGAATGAGCCCTGTAGCATAATCTGTGTAGAACTGACGATGGGTATAAGGGAGTGAGAGCCTTAAGTAGGCCCGTTGCTAATGAGCATCAGGTGTCTGTAGTTAATATGATAGAGATTGGCTCTGTGTGGGCGGGGTGTGCAGGAGAGGCAAAGCCAGTGTTTCCCTTACAATGACGATCATCAGATTAATTCCATTTAAATATTTTAATCGATTGACAACCCTAATATTAATATGATGTGAGGTCCAGTTACCAGCGTCACACTAAAACAGGTAGTAGTCATGGCTACTATTTACTTAAGTACGTCAGAGCCCAAACTTCATCACTTTAACTTTAGTAAAAAAGTATAGTCAGTACTTCAACTTTTACCAGAGTATTTTAAAACATGAGTATCTGTACTTCTGCTTAAGTGAAGGATATGTGTACTTTTGCCACCTCTCCAGTTACAGTTACTTGGGTACAGTTATTCAGGTACAGTTACTCAGTTACATTTACTCATTAACAATCACTCAGTCACACTTACTCAGTTACAGTTACGCAGTAACATTTACTCGGTTTCATTTACTCAGTCAGAGTTTCTCAGTTACAGTACTCAGTTACAGTTACTTTGTTACATTTACTCAGTTACAGATACTAAGTTACAGTTACTCATCTACATTTACTTAGTAACAGTCAGTCACAGTTACTGGGTTACAGTTACTCAGTTACATTTACTAAATAATGGTCTCAGTCACAGTTACTCAGTTACAGTTACTCGGTTACAGTTACTCGGTTACAGTTACTCGGTTAATCACAGTTAGTCACATAGATTTGAAATATGCCTCTGATGTTTTGGCAGAAATCCTTAGCTCTGACTTGGTTCTTATCTGTGTATGCAGGGTGTGTTTTGGCTCTGATCCCTTACACGTGAGAAATAAATAAATAAAATCAGATTGATTAATACAATTAATGACCTCTGGCTCTGTGCAATGTAGTGCAAAGGGCACGTTCATATTTTTATTCATAAATTACCATGGGATTAAATATTGACACACTGAAGGTTAATAAATGCAAATACAAAAATGCAACAATTGGAAAATTAACGCCAAACTTGTTTTCATTAACACTTTAGTTTACTGTAAAACTTTATCAGTTTATTTAAGTAAATTATTTACAGATTTCTATGTAATACTTTTTTATATATCTAAAATATATTTGTGCTAATAAAGATTAATCTTATACATTTTGATACAAACACTTTATTTACTGATTTGTTAGATTGTTGGATTTTTCCATTTATTTGCGTTCCACACTCTGTTTATTGCAGGATATGATTTATCACTTTGTTGCCCTGCTCTTCTATTTTGCTGCATTTGTGCTGGAAGCTGCGACGACGTCTGGAGCGTATAAACAGTATGTGAACAGCACAGCATGTGTTGTTAGGCCTCCCAATAACATCATTACCTTCATGGATTTCCGACAATACAGTATTAACGTGGTGGCTACGGTGAGTTTCCCTGTCATTCTGTACTCGTCCGATTGTTATTTATTATTAGCTACATTCCTGAACTGACAACATACAAAATTTAGTAATACTTATTTTATTTTATTATTTAAAATAAACATTTTTACAAAACAACCATTAAAATGTAATAATCAGATGCTGATCTAAAAACATCTAGTTTTAGAAAGAATCTGATGATATAGTGTAAATCTAAAGCTTAGCATTTTTCACAGTAACAGTGTTTCAGTGCTGCATGTGTTTCACTTTTACCATGGTAAACGTGTTTACACTACTGCTAACTAACACTTAAGAAACCTGCTATTAGTATATCCACAATCTTTGTCCTTTTTAATATAAAGGTCATTACCCATTATGCGTGTATGTGCCTGTGTGTATGTCAGTGGAAGGTGTGGTGTACATTACTGCATGTGTTGCAGCCTGTATGCAGCATAAGTAGCTTTTCAGGTTAGCCTATTGTTGCCTCACCATTTTGACTGATAACAAATCTCTGTGTGTGTGTGTGTGTGTGTGTGTGTGTGTGTGTGTGTGTGTGTGTGTGTGTGTGTGTGTGTGTGTGTGTCTGTTAGAATGAACACCTTTTGAGAAAGCACATTGTCATTCTGAGTGACTTTGATTGATATTTACCTTATTTTTAAGGTAGCTCTACACCCAAATCTGCTTTATCTTTTTACATTAATTGATAATGCCTCGTTCTAATATATGTCTCTGTGAAGGAGCTGTTACTATATTAAGTATAAACATGAGCATGATAAGCAATTTGGGATATTTCAACAATTTCCATAAGGGATCAATAAATATACAGATTCAGATTCCAATTTTTGAGTTTGGACCTGACAGTGTGATCTGTGTGTTTTTGTTTCAGATACTTGCTTTCATAGTGACTGTTTGTTATGGCTTCAGCATGTTTATGGGCTTTAAGCGATGGAGGAAGTGACAATTACACTCGGGCGATGCTACTTGATCATACATTTACTCCATGTGTGTTATGACTTATCATTTACAACTCAACCCAACCCAACACACACATACACACAAATTTGTCACTAATCAGGAAACATTTCTATCACAGGTATATATATATACTGTAAATATATATA
>MU551696.1:5914936-5925325 GCA_024362625.1 Silurus asotus | reverse complement strand
AACAGAGGCCTGTACACTTCCTACTAATTGCTGACTGTTGTAACCTTCAGAAAATTGTGTTGTAATCTTTTTCCATGCTACAGTCATTGTTGTTCTCTAATTTTGATCAGTGTGTTTTCTGCAAAATAATGTTTTTTTTTTTAATGCCCTAGTTAATTTGTGGAAAATGTATTCTGGTAGCATGGTATAGACAGGACAAAAACTCCTTCAACTGCTGAGCAGTGAAGATGACATTATTTCAGAATTGTTCAGTTGTTTATAATTTGTTCTCTAATTCTGATCGCCAGTATATATAACATGAAATGTGTGTTGAATCTTTTTTTATTATTATTATTTGTAATATTATTATTATTATTATTATGATTATTATTATTATTATTATTATATTATATTATATTATTTCTTTACAAAAATGGTGTGTGAACTTTTGAAAAGATATCTGAAAAAAAAACATTTTTACTATTAATGTGGCATTTGCATTTTTGTTACTTGAAGAAAGTAAATGTTATTTTATTGTAAATTACATTTCTCTGTTTTATTCATTTCAGTACTACATTTGGCACTCACACCATAGAGAATATTTGAATATTTTTTTTTCTTCTAATTTATTTCTGGGATTTGCCCAGTATGAATCTTTTAATCTAAACTATTTGGTTATTTTATCGTTGTCTGAATAAACAAGCACTATACTAAATATGTTCTGTTTTATTTATTTATTTTATATTTGTATACATTCAAGCAGCAAAAAATCTAATTAGATTTAAAACTGCATGCTGGGTAAATGGCTTTGTGTTTAAATGTGTTGTATAGTATTAAACTTACAATGAAAGTTTGGAGAAGACATCATTCTCAAAACAAATGTCCCCTTATGAATTCTAGGCAACCTGTAATGATGATGATTATAATGATTATGTGATGATGATTATAATAAATAATCTTTTTATTGGTATATATCATTCATTAAGGTTCCTGTGAATGCTTTTGGAATTAAGATCCTCCTTAAGAACTATTTACCTTAATTGTAATTTCCGGTTTTAAACAACATCAGAGGGGCATTATTTTCAATAATGGTTTTTGATGTCCTCTTCAGTAATGTCCTTTTATTGGATTTAAATACAAATTGAATAATTTATAAATATCTAATCTAATTACAGTAACAGTGACTTAAAATTTCATGTACATTAGATATTGTAAAACCCAATCAAGAATAAAAGAGCACAAACTGCATCTAAGGTGATTTACACGATTTATTAAGCTCCAATTTAATCCTACTAGTACTTACAAACCCGATTCCAGAAAAGTTGGGACACTGTGCAAATTGTGAATAAAAACACAATGCAATGATGAGGAAATTTTAAATTTCAATATTTTATTCAGAATACAACATAGATCACATATCAAATGTTTAAACTGTGAAAATGTATAATTTTAAGGGAAAAAATTAGTTGATATTAAATTTCATGGCATTAACACATCTCAGACAAGTTGGGACAAGGCCATGTTTACCACTTTGTGGCATCCCCTCTTCTTTTTATAACAGTCTGCAAACGTCTGGGGACTGAGGAGACAAGTTGCTCAAGTTTAGGAATGTTGTCCCATTCTTGTCTAATACAGGCTTCTAGTTTTTCAACTGTCAGGACTTTTTTGTCGCATCTTCCTCTTTATGATGCGACAAATGTTTTTAAGAAGTGAAAGAGCTCGTCTGCAGGATGGCCATTTCAGTACCCGGATCCTTCTTTTACACAGTCATGACGTTGTAATTGATGAACTATGTGGTCTGGCATTGTCATGTTGGAAAATGCAAGGTCTTCCCTGAAAGAGACGACATCTAGATGGGAGCATATGTTGTTCTAGAACTTGGATATACCTTTCAGCATTAATGGTGCATTTCCAGATGTGTAAGCTGCCCATGCCACACAATTGGCATTAATGCAACCCAATACTATCAGAGATGCAGGCATCAGAACTGACCTATTGACCTATTGAGTTTTAGCCGGCAACGGTGAATGGCACGGTGGATTGTGTTCACCAACAATGTTTTCTGGAAGTATTCCTGAGCCCATGTTGTGATTTCCCTTACAGTAGCATTCCTATATGTGATGCAGTGCCGTCTAAGGCCCTAAAGATCACGAGCATCCAGTATGGTTTTTCGGCCTTGACCCTTATGCACAGAGATTGTTCGAGATTTTTTGGATGGTATTATGCACTGTAGATGATGATAACTTTAAACTCTTTGCAATTTTTTCCAAAGAAACTCCTTTATGATATTGCTCCATTATTTTTCACTGCAGTATTGGGGTAATTGGTGATCCTCTGCCAATCTAGACTTCAGAGAGACACTGTCACTCTGAGGGGCTCTTTTTATACCCAATCATGTTGCCAATTGACCTAATAAGTCGCAAATTAGTCCTCCAGCTGTTCCTTATATGTACATTTAACGTTTCCGGTATTGCTGCCTGTCCCAACTTTTTGGGAATAGCTCTCATGAAATCCAAAATGAGGCAATATTTGGCATGACATTTCAAAATGTCTCACTTTCAACATTTGATATGTTATCTATATTCTATTGTGAATAAAATATAAGTTTATGAGTTTTGTTAATTATTTCATTCCTTTTTTATTCACAATTTGTTCAGTGTCCCAACTTTTTTGGAATCGGGTTTGTATTTGTCTTGATATCAATTTCAGATTTATCCTTATGTAAGATTATAAAAACAGACTTCATTTATTGCAGAAACACTTATATTATGAATAATTAATAATTTTTTTATAAAAAAAAGAAAATAATTAGAGGATGTGCACTTGAGGTAGACTGCAAAGAAAACCTTATAAAACTATATTAAATAATAAAAGCATTAAGGGTATGTGTGTGTGTGTGTGTGTGTGTGTGTGTGTGTGTGTGTGTGTGTGTGTGTGTGTGTGTGTGTGTGTGTAATCACACAAATTAGTTTAAAAGTGTATGTTTAACCCATGTCAAGTTTACTGAATAATTTGTCTAAAGAAAAGTTTTATTATTTAGTTGTCATTTTTATTATTAAACTTAAGACAGGTGGTTGAAAACTACTACACACTAAGAGTACAAATCAGCAGGCATGCAATTGATAGGTTAAGATCATGTACCATGTCCTGCTGTAAACACATTTCTATTTTACATCCATTAGTTTTGGCATGGAGCTCTCCATTTAAGCAGAAAGTCTCCACCAAAATAAAGACTGGGCCACCATTTTGTATATCTTTTGCAAATCGTTCAGAACGGCCAAGAACATCAGAGGCTTTCTGGACTGGTGCTGATTTATGAAGCACGTTGGCACCGGATTGCTGTCAGGATACCGACAATATATCTGAATGCCAGTTCTCCCATTTTTCATCACAGCAGCAAACTGAGCAAAGACCAAACAGGAGAGGAGCTGTAAATCGTAACTGCACTTCCAAACCACACTTTCTGAGAGAACTGGAACGTTTCTGAACTTCTCCTTGGAGAGCGACACATTCCAGCATAGTCCATATACAAGGGAATGATGAGAATGAATGTAAAGGTTTCCATAGTTCAGGTGCAACATTCCATGTGCTGGTGTTATTGCACTCCTCAGGCCAGTGCCATCAGACAGTCCATGATTAGAAGCTTCTTGTACTGTTCCTTCATTTACAAGCAGCAGCATTAATCAGGAAGCTAATTTAAATCTAAATTTCTGTCATAAATTATATATAGAAATCAATAAAGAAGGAAACCCTAAAGTATTTGCATAGAACAAACCAGTCAGAGTAGTTATTTTTTACTTTTCATCACAAACAAAAAGAGTTTAGTTTTGCTTAAAATAATATTTTAAAGCCAACAAAGGATCCACTGTCCTCCTGTGAGAATGACAGACACTATGAGTACAAGGAGAGCAGTAGGAAAGTAAAAGAGGAAGCACAATTTTTTACAGTGTACAGCAAACAGACCAAAGTACATACCAAACTCTAAAGGAATTAAGATGCAAATGCAAACAAGAGTACTAATTAGAGTATACAAATAAGTATAGCTTAATCTACATATCAGTGTACAGACCTTATACTGACAAATAGTAGTTAAGACAAGTCTATACTATAACTCTATACTTTAAAATTTAACATTCAAATACTTAATTGTTATTTTGAATAAAATTATGTAAACTAAAACTCAATATAAACAAAATACATTGTAGTGGTGGGGTGGTAAATGTAGGATCCAGTGGTGGGTCATGCATTTGGTTCCTGGGCCTTCAGTGAGGACTTACCAGACTAAATCCACCTCTTAATACCACCACTATCATGTCGCAATTATAGAAACCATCAATACTGCACAAAAATGCAATATAAAAACACGTGGCATTACAGAGAAATAGGCATTTCACATATGGAGTGTGAATACCATTTAACTAAAGCAAGAAACCCAGTTAAGACAACTCCAAACCTCTACAATACCACCACAATTGTGCCACCTACATCATCTGGAGCAGTTTAATAACATCTAATAACATGACAAAAACATAAAAAATGTAAATAAAATACAACCTACTTACCAGAGATGCAGACTCATAATTTGCACCGCTCCTCAGAGGCTGTAATCCAGTGGTACTGCTCGTATTCACTGATCTGGAAGTGGTAAACAAACCCTTTCCCAGGCTGAGACAAGCTAGCTAGCTTCGGGGTTGGCCAACCTCTTCTCACGAAGTCTAGCTTTTCTTGAAAATGGACTTTTAAGTATGTCCGACCAAATCAATTTCTTTTCCTCCGTAAACATAAAAAAGTCTAACTCAGATGTATTAATCTGTGCAGAGCACTACATTAATACACTACAGAACCAATCAGAGAACGGACGCTATTCTGGCCCGCTAGGCGAATTTGAAATCTTATTGGTTAAAGAAACAGACCCATTGCTAATAATTTCTATGGTAAAAAGGCCAACAGTACAGACTTTGAAGGCCCTGGGCAGATTAGATTGACATGGTAGCACATAGAGGCTGAAATCTGATTGGACATAAAAATCTAACATCCACATGCAAGTGCTGGAAGCAGTGCAGCCAAGAGAAACACTATGAAAGAAGAGAATAAACAGTTGGAAATAAATTAATAAAATTTCATGGAACAAATATTAGAATTTATGTTGTAATTGTAGGTCAGTGCTTCTGATTCGGCTAGCAGAGAAGGCTTTTCTGGCCCTGACCGCCCACCACTGGTTGGATCCCAGGTAGAAATGGTACGGGTAGGATCTCAGATTGACATAATATAGGTCCCAGGAAGTTGTGGTAATAATTAGGGTCCCAGGTGAGAGTAGTAAAGGTAGGGGCTTTGGTGGGTTTAAAAAAAATATGGTCCCAGTCAGGGGTGGTAAAGAAGTCTGATGTTTTTTTTTTTGGCATGGATGTATGTTTTGATACATCTATTTCAATCCCCCCTGCCAGATTAAAACAAATGTGCATGTGATGTGCAGAGTTTTTCAGAGCCTTATCCCACTAAGGAACAATCTGCACCCTCTATGAACATCTGTCAGTTTCCATGTGAAAGCAAGAAGCAGAGTATATTTGCTTCATAAATTTAGCTGTTTTTGTTTCTGTATAAACGTCAGGAATGCCTTGAAGGAAAAACAAACAGTCGACATTCCCAGGTTTCATTCTGAGTTCTCTATCAACAGCAGCTGAAGCGATTTCTAGGGAAAAAAAAACAGATGTAGATCTAACACCTTGAGAACATCAGTCGGAATGAAGCATTAGGAGTGGTAGTGATTTATGTAGTATTTGGATTTATGTCAGGGTTTAAAGAATGATGACTAGAAATGAATTAGCATTGAAAAGATCATCACTGACTGTACACAACACTGAACATCAGGGATCTTCTCCATCACCAACACCTCCTACAGCATCCAATCATAATCGATCATGTCATAATAAATACCTTTATTTTATATAGGCCTATTAAAAAGTAAAATGTCCAGGCTATTTTTTTCATTTTCATTATAAATGTAAAATATTTGTGCAAAATTGTTGATAGGTAATGCATTTTTTGCATTGTTAATATAGTAATCAATCAGTGTGTATAAGCAAGCAAGTGTGACTGCAGACTCATTCCAAGTAATTTTTGATTTATACTCGGGTCTAAAACATGTCCCAAGATACTGTTATTGTTAGCTTGCACAACAAGTATCTATATATTATCCATATAATCAAAATCTCATCTGAGTAAGAAAAGAAAACAGCATCAAGTAAGCTTTAATATAGGGTTAGGGACTAGACATTGAATATGAGCAAATCTTGATTAATAAAAGTTCATGGTGTTTATTGCAGTAATTCAGAATGAGGGAATACAAACCCAGATCCAGACGCAATTTCAAAGCTGAACTCTGCTCTGCCGTAACAAACAACCTTGTAGCTGAATTGTAAATTGTCCTGACGTGACCTCACAGCAAAGGGACAAATCTTACCAAAAGACACGGCCTATTAAAGCTTTTCTGTAACACAGTCCAAAATAAGGTCTATTTAAACCCTAATCAGCAGCAAACAAAATTCCTGACTCTGAACATAAGGGAAAGAAAATGAAGTGTTACTGAGTTAGCCAGCAGGGACCAGAGTCCTCCAAAAACCCAACACCATTTCCTCTACAAATTCCTTGAACAACATTTATAACATTTATTATTTACATCTGACCTTCAGCAGTTGGATAAAGTTTAAACATTTTTTTTTTTTAAACAGCATGTTTTCATTTCAGATACATCACTATGTTTTCATTTCAGATTTTTCTTTAGTAAATGTCCAAGATAAAGCCAGTTCTCATTATTATGTTTTTTTTCTTGATTTGTATATTTTATGCTAAATTTGATACTGTATAACAACCATACATGTCATTTCTAAAGCTAAATAGACTAAATAAGTGCATACGTTCATCATACAAAGAGTAACATATATTACTCCTCTGTCTCTTTAGTACTTATTAAAGCGTTTGTATTTCTTTTTAATATAGTTATTAATTACTCAAATTATACCATTAAAAGATGGAAAGTCTTATTTGTATGTCTAATGTCTATCCCAGACATTAAATCAACCAATGAATTAACAAACAATTTAATTTCTCACTGCATTTAAATAATGTTACATTTAAATGTATATAATAATTGTATTTGTATCTGTATCTGAAATTTCAGCCCCAGACCAACAAAAACATCTTATCTAACATATAATTATAATTTTCTTAAAAACCATAAAAAATTATAAGTCAAAAAATTAAAAAAATTAAGTTTTTATCACTGTACCTAAGCATTCAAATTAGACATACCTCGTTCCATTATGGAAGCCCAAAACGTAGTAATTTAACTAATCCATAGCTTTTTGGGTTGTGACATAAGAAAACAAGCTCAAACATAAGCCCACCCTCAAAAACAGCCTTAAGTTGATTTAAAGTCTGGTTAAAATTTCTGATTCATAACTAACATGACCAAAAAAAAAACAAATTTAGATGACCAGTTAAATGACACCAATGTAGAGTTTTTGTTTTGGCATTTATTTGACTTAATTGAGATAAATGAAAATTAGCACATACGTTTTTACTCGTTAATAATGAATAATTGCCAGTGTGTGTGTGTGTGTGTGTGTGTGTGTGTGTGTGTGTGTGTGTGCCTGTGTCTGTGTGTGGTGTGTGTGTTGACTATTCTGCTGCCAGGAGACATGTGTATAGGGATAAGAGCAGCTTTATTGCTGTATAAATTACAGTCCTATATGTGATTCATGACTCGTCAAATAGTTTCATGCTAAAATCTGAGAAATGTTTAACCACACAGTTGTATGTTTGTTCGGCTAACAGCTCTGCCGACTCTTCATTCTTTGTTTACTCCCCTGATCCTTAACAGGGCTTTAGTGAGCCGTCAATCATGAGAGATTGTGTAGAACTTGTGTAGCATACAGTCAGGGGTGTGAAAGATGGAAGCTCTCTAAACCAGTACTACATCACACTTTATGTATCGATATCAGGTGTTGGTTTACTAAGAAACTGTACACACACTGTGTGTGTGTGTGTGTGTGTGTGTGTGTGTGTGTGTGTGTGTGTGTGTGTGTGTGTGTGTGAGTGAGAGTGTGAGTGTGAGTGTAAGTGTGTGCAGGGTCAGGAGTTTTTGCATTTTCATAGGCAGTAAACTGTGACCTGCTAATGCACAACTGTCCAATCAGCTGGTTGGGAACCCTGGCAAACCACACCCACTTTCTCATCTTTCTTTACACGTCTTTTTTTTTGCAAGTAAGTGTATAAATTAGACAGAGGAATTGAGCAGAGCCATATATTTTCACAAGGCTCCTGGCAAAGCCATATTATCATGAAGAGGGAAGTTTTTCTGTCCGTCTGTGCACAGGTGATCGTTTTATTATACATACACTTTGATGCATGATATATTTTAATTTATATAATTGACTGCAAAAGATCGTACACTCTTCAAACTTTATGGTTTTATGGTTTGATAAATATTTGATTTTGTTGATGTTACTTCATTGGTCAAGATGAAATAATTGGAAAAACAAAATTATCACATTTCTTCTTTTTTTTCAGATTTGTTTTTCTTTAACTATAGAGTGACTTTAGAGTTATTAACAAAATCATTCAAATAAATTCTAAAAAATGAATTAGGGTATTGCTGTTATATTGTAATATGATATTACTGGGATTTAGTATGTATTCTTCTCATGAAGACATTTTGTTAGTGTTATCATTCATGTTTATTAACACTCCTTTACAATTAGCATGCAAGCTAATAACAGAGAAATTTGAAATTTTCCTGATTTGTAATTTTAAAAGGTTGCTAAACTTTTACTTTGGTTGGTCTGCATTATCTAGCTAACACATTCAGTACTAATAGACACTAGAGAGAATCAGTACATTGTTTGTTAGCAAGCTCACATTCCACAAACTTACTTAACACTCGGGTGTTTACAAATGCATCAGTGAAACACTCTTTGGAAACTTAGGTTTTTTTATGTGTTCTCCAAGCAGGTTCTGGTATTGTGTGCAGTGATGTGTGCGAGACAGAGAGGAGAACCATGTTCACACACAGAGCCGTGTCAGAAGGGGCTGCGCTGTCGCTACACAGGAGGAACCCGAAACAGGCCTGGACTGTGTGCTCGTGAGTGTCAGCTTCAGGCTACTCTGAGGTGTGCGTGTGGTTTAGGGTTAGATTTAAGGTGTGGTTTAGGTTTAATTAGGAGTAGGGTTGCTGTTGGACTTGTTTTTGATGATTTATAATTAGTTGTGGGGTTTGGTTTAAAATCTGATTTGGTGTTTGGGGTGGGATCTGGTTCTCGTTTAATTTTGGGGTCTGACTTTGAGATTTGGGTTGAGATTTTTGAAGTCTGGTATAATTTGAGTTTGAGTAAGGCTTTTTTGGGGGTTGGTTTCAGGTCTGGATTAGTGTTTATGGTGGGGTCTGGTTTAGGGTTTATTTTGGTGTTTGGCATGAATTTTGTTTTAGGAACTAGTTTGGGATTTGTCTAAGGGTCTGATTGTTGGTCTGAATCATATATAATTTAGGGTCTGGTTTGGGGCATTGTTTAGGTTTTGGGTTGAGGACTAGTTTAGGTTCTGCTATGTAATGTTTATGATGTTATTTTTGTTAAACAGAGTGTTTTTTTATCTTGAGCAGCTCCTGATGCAGAAGCATGTGTACTTGGAAAGTCTGTGTACCACAACGGAGAGACATTCTTCCCAAGCTGCAGTTACCAGTGTGTGTGTCATGGTGGGCAAGTCAGCTGTGTCCCCCGCTGTAATCTAGATGTGATGCTTCCGAGTCCGGAATGTCCATTCCCACGAAAGGTGCAAGTTCCAGGAGAATGCTGTGAGAAGTGGGTGTGTGATGCACAGGCCGAGGTCAGCATGCTGGGGGGTTTTGCCATGGCAGGTAACTCCTGGTATTTTTATTGTTGACTTTGAGAACATTTGTATCCACCTGGTTAATTCTGTATTGATTATTTTCAGTGCCATATTGTAACTTATTTTGTGCGTTTTTGCAAATCTCAGCATACAGACAGGAGGAGACAGTGGGCTTTGATCCCACTATGGAATGCATCGAGCAGACAACAGAGTGGAGCGCATGTTCACGTTCCTGTGGAATGGGTGTGTCTACACGAGTGACCAATCAGAACCGACGTTGTGAGATGGTAAAACAGAACCGCTTGTGTATGGTGCGTCCCTGCCACACCCTCAAAGAACAAGTAGACCCTCAGGTGAGAAACATCCAGATAAGTGAGAGCTATCTGTCTGATTGAGTGGAAACATACCAAATGTTTTGATTTTCTTAGCCATGTAAATCTACTATTTGATTTGATTAATTTGAATACAAATAATAGAAAAAAGTGTTGTTTTTTTTTAAAAGGGCTTTAGATATATGTGTGTGTGTGT
>MU551696.1:5863433-5910131 GCA_024362625.1 Silurus asotus | reverse complement strand
TATATATATATATATATATATATATATATATATATTAGTAGTACTGTAGTAATGTAGTAATGCTGTTCCTAAACTGCACTATTCTCCATTCCAGTTAATTCTAGTGACTTCATCCTATTAATTTATATTTGTTAAATTTATATAACATTTTTATACAAAATGATTGACTCAACATTATCGACTCATTTAGCAATTAGTACATTATCAACCACATGCTAATGTTCCCTGCATGCTTTTGTACATGGGAGCCAATATCTCATACACTCCACTACAGTGTACATGTACATTGCAATGTTTTATAAAATAATATGTGACTGGTGCTTGCAATTTTTTTAAAGGACAGTGTTTCCAGGAAATGGCATGATTTCTCTCTCTGTCTCTCTTTCTCTTTCTCTCTCTCTCTCTCTCTCTCTCCCTCACTCGCTCTCTTCGTTGAGAGAAAGGTGCATGTGGTGTGCAGCTGAATTCCATGACAATTGAGTCATGGAATATTGACATTGAGTAATTTAGCTATATTACATTATAAGTCATGTGCCCATGTGTTTCTCAGAAATGGCATGATGTCTCTCTTTTTCTCTCTCTCTCACATACACACAACCTTCATGCACCCAAACACTTTAGACCGCTCCACCCATTCCAATTGCATAGAGGTCTCTCCCCTCAGTTGTCCTGCCAAAAAAGTAATGTGTGTCCAATGTTCCTCCACTTATTAATGATTAGGCAATTGTGAATATGCTTATAATCTCCCCCATAAAGAAAATTCCCCTCGGCTGTAAGTCCCCACTGGTTAAGCAGTTGTTGTCTTGTCTGCAGCTCAGCCTGCTGCTGAAAGCACACTGCAGCCCAAAGCACCACTAGTGAAGTACCCACCCCAGAGAAGACCTGCTTGGCCGAACCGGACCGAAAGAATCCCTGCTCAGTTGAACCGGACCAGAAGATGCCCCGCTCGGCTGATCTAAATTGGGAGAAGCCCTGCTCGCTGACTCAGGCAAATGTGAGAAACTGTGTGAAACTGAAAAAGTCACAGTGAAATCCGGAGCAGTGTTGGATCTGCCTGCGCTGGCAGAGCTGTCACCAGGAGCTATCAGTCACTTCACCACTGCAAGGGGACGGGGAAGACGTAGAGATGGAAGATGAGCCTCTTTTAAAAGTTTTAACAAGGAGGAAGAAACGAGGTAAAGGGACAAGAATAAAAATACAGACTTGAAGGTAGATGGATTTGAATCAGACAGTGAAGACTGCATGTCGAATTCAGTGTTTAACCAGGAGTCTCATGAGTAAGTGCTAAATGTGTTCTATAGTGCTGATGACATAAAATAGTTTTTAAGAACCAGGAAGTGGGAGAAAAATGTCTTAACTAAAGAGTTCTTTCCAGACCGTAAACAGTTTGAGAAGAGAAGGTGCTGATAAAAAAATAAATTAGGCTAAGGCAATTGATAACAAAAGTTAATATGGAGAACTTTGATAAAGATTGATAAAGTATGTGGTGGGTTTTATTTTGAAGGGTTTTTTTTTACCATTTGTTTGTTTTATTTTTATTAAATTTTAATGAACGGAATCTAGGTTGCCAGTTTTAACATTCATGGAGCAAGAAAACATGTAAAGAGAGCATAGCTTTTTAAGCTTATTAAGCAGAAGTATGCTGATGTCATGCTGCAGGATACACAGCGATATCTGCAATGCTGCTGAATGGGTGAAGGAGTGGGATTAGCAATTTTAAACCATAATCACATCGCTTAGTGCTGGGTTTGCCTTGCTTTTACAGTGTACTATAAGTAAAAAGAATATAAAACCGAAGAGTGCCTACTGGCATTTTATCACTGCACTTCTAGAAGATATTAATTTAAGAGAATCTTTTTTATTTTTATTTTTTGAAATTGTTTTAAATTTAAGAAGGCAGCTTTTAACTCGCTACGACAATGGTGAAATATAACAACAGCACAAATCAAAGTAGTTTGTCAACAGTACACTCTCAATGTCACAAGAGACATTGCCAGACCTCTAAAACATCTGGAGATAGAACCAGTGTTTGGAGGCCACAGAAAATGGAGGGCATATTGAAGCCCTTAAGAGTAAAAAGGCCAAAACTAACAACCTGTTGGACAATACAGCACAGGGGGTGCTGGCCCGCTCACACATTAAAAGTGTCACTGAGATGGATGCTCTTTAGTTCTTCTACATTTTAAAATAAAAGAATGGACAGAAAAGATTCATGCATGCTGTGTGAACAGAATCAGGGGATCTCATGTCAGAGCCTGCTAACATTTGGAAGCTGCAAACATTCAGGGGCACAGTAGGTGAGGGAGAGCTTCTTTAAGGACCTGCCTAAGCTCCCAGAGTCAATGGCCAGAGAGATGGACAGGGAGCTGACAGTAACTGCGCTGCATGAAACTCTCCACGGCATGGAGAATGGGCAGGCGCCAGTTATAGATCTTCCTGTGGAGTTTTTTAAGGCTTTCTGGGCAATAGTAGGGCAGGATGTACTAGACGTCCTAAGGGACAGTGTGAAGAGAGTTAGCTGCTCACCCAACTGCCAAAAAAAGGAAGGCCGACCCACCTGAAAAACCGGTGACCAGTGTAACGACTGTGCACTGACTGCAAGCTTCTGTCAAAATTATTAGTCTCGTGACTGACGAAAGTGATAAGCCAGAACATTCACCATGACCAGACATACTGTGTGCCTGGCAGGTCTATATTTGATAACTTGTACCTAATTCGTGATATTTTGGACGTCTCCAGGTTATTGGCATAAAGACTGGTCTTATTTTCTTAGACGAGGAAAAGGCTTTTGATAGGGTTGAGTATGAATACTTGTGGAAAGTGCTGGAAAGCTTTGGTTTCAACCCTGGTTTCATAGCCATGATCAAGGTGTTGTACAGTTAAGGGTACTAAATATAAATAATGGTTTATGTGACCAGTTTAGAGTGTACAGAGCGATAAAACAAGGCTGTTTACTCTCAAGAATGCTGTACACTCTAGCAAATTAAACTCTTTAAATCAAGATAAGAAGTCGTCTTTCTGGTTTCAATATTCCACACACTAATGCTTTACCTGTCAGCATTTGCAGATGACCTAGCTGTAATCATGGGATCTCCGTCTGACGTAAATGTTTTAACTGATGTTTTAAGAGCTTTTGAGATGGTTTGCGTTTTAGTTGGGGAGACATGTGACTTTAAACCATCCCTTTTCTGAATTGCTATAGGACTGATTTAATGTGTTTATGAAAGTGGCTGGGGGAACCAACCCCAGCCACTTTCAGGGCCGGTCCCAAGCCTGGGTAAATGAGGAGGGTTGCGTTAGGAAGGGCATCCAGCGTAAAAACATTTGCCAAATCAAACGTGTGGAGTATCCGCTGTGGCGACACCTAACGGGAGAAGCCGAACGAAAGATTTTATATATGAAATAAAAAAAATGTTCAATGAAAGGAATGTATATTACTTCATAATCTATATCGTATTATCTGTTCAAGCAATATCTACGTTGAAAGATTGACAGTAAAGGTCAAAGTGTATTCTTTTGAAAGATATTTAAATTGTGTATGTAGCCCAATTTTTTCAGGAACTGTTAACATCTAAATGTAGGCAGGGCATTTTCAGCTGTGAGTCCCAAAAGCGGTGACGAAGCTTAACAGGTTAAGTACTTGGGTGTCTACCTGGGGAGTAATGAGTTTTTAAATAAAAACTGGGAGAGCACATCAAGGGCAGACTGAGCAGGTGGAAGTGGCTTATTACAAAGATGTCCTACAGGGGACGATCACTTTTGATCAACAAACTTGCCGTGTCGTCTCTTTGGCACAAGCTGCCATGCGTGGTTCAGCCACCAAACCTACTAGCGAAGATCCAGGCACTGCTCGTGGACTTCTTCTGGGATGGTCTGCATTGGATTCCACAGAGCACCCTTCATCTGCCCAAGGAACCTGGTACGGAGACAGTGGACTTTTGCACAAGGTGCGAGGACTGGGGCCGGACATAACATTGTTTTTAATAGATACAAGCACAGTAGATGTGACACTTTAAAATATGAAAAAAATAAAAATAAAAAAATAAATAAAAATAAAAAAAATAAGGGCTGAGGAACACTGCTCTGGCTGCTGGAGGAGCCCCTGGAGTTGACTGGACATCTCTGGTGTGACCACCCTTACACTGTCAAGAGCTCTGATCTCCTCACAGATCGGCACACTCCGGGAGCTGGTAAACATCGCAGGGACAGACCTGTCATGATGTGTTCACCTGACAGCACGTATAGAACTCGAATCTCTGCGCATTGCTAACCAGCCCCTACATCACTGGAGGTCAACCCCAGTGGCGGGCAGTCAGGGCCACCAAAGCCTTCTCTGCTGGCCTACACACTATCAGAAGCACTGACCTACATTTACAACCTGAATTCTGATATTTGTTCCATGAAATTTTATACATTTATTCCCAACAGTTTATTCTCTTCATTTTGTAGCGTTTTTTTTTTGACTGCACTGCTTTCAGTGGATGTGGATGTTAGATTTTTTGTTCAATCAGTCTATACTGCTGGCATTTTTACCATAGAGAATATTAGCATTGGATCTGTTTCTTTAACCAATCAGATTTCAAATTCCCCTCACAGGGTCAGCTAGCTTGTCCGTACTCTGATTGGTTGCTTAGAGGGAAACTGTTACAGCCAAGTTCGACTGGCAAAACACCTCTGTAGTGCTCTTCACACAATACATCAGAGTTCGACTTTTTTATGCATACATAGGAAGATGAAGTGATTTGGTCTCAGACATTCATAAAAATCCATTTTCAAGAAAAGCTAGGTTGTATTTTATCTATTATTATTAAATATTTTTTTGTTTTTCTCATGTTTTTGGACCAATATTGATTCTGAACTGCTCCAGATAATGCATGTGGCACAGTTGCGGTTGTAGTGTAGAGGAGTTGTCTTAACTGTGTTTCTTGCTTTAGTAAAAAAGTATTCACCCTCCATATGCGGTATGCCTTTCTCTCTCTGGAATGCCACGCATTGTTATATTGCGTTTTTGTATAGTATTGATGGTTTCTATAATTGTGCCATGATAGTGGTGTTGTTAAGAGATAGATTAAGTCTGGTAATTCCTCACTAAAGGCCCAGGTACCAAATGCACGGCCCACCAGTGGTCCACCCTAACATCAGAGGAGCGTGTTTAGCTGAAGCACTATAACATTGGTGAGACCGGTCCTGCAAAGGAGGATCCCTTTTCCCAGCTGGACATTGCTCCCTAACTTGATGGTCCCAGCGGTGAAAGGGAGATGAACTGTGGGACAGTCCCAGGGAAATACAAACCACCATTAACCAAAAAAAGTTGCCGACCTTCTATGAAAGATTTTACACTGTATTTTTTCTGTGAACTGTTTAATTAGCATTTTAAACCCTAAAATTTTACAAGACTGTTCATTCTGTTTACAGAGAGAAACTGTTTTTCATGCTTTTATATACTGCTCCAGGTTCCGATCTATTTGTGCTTTTAATAAGTTTTTTTAAGTCTTTTAATGTGCTTTTTAATTTCCAGTGTTTTATTCTTGGTTTTAAGTATGCCAGAAGAAACAGGTATATGTGCCAGACATGTGCCAGGTTAATAAAATCAAGAATTGTGGTTGATTGAAATTTTTTTAAGAGTATGGGGAATCTTAAGATGTTTAAGGCTGTGTGGTGTTGTAATAAAGCTCTTTGTGCGGTGAAAGACAAAGAATTACAACAGAACTTAACTAAATGATCACCCTCTTCCCCAACCTTTTACTGTCATTTTCTGATTTAAATATTTCATTTATTTATTTCTTTGTTTATTTATTTATCTATTTATTTAACTAATGGGTCAACCTTATACCATCTTGTGTGTAACATGACTTGTCAATGTGTCAAATAAACATTTGTATACGTCAAAAGTCTCTCTCTCTCTCTCTCTCTCTCTCTCTCTCTCTCTATCTCTATCTCTCTCTCTCTCTCTATCTATCTCTTTCTCTCTCTCTCTCTCTCTCTCAATTATAAAAGCTTTTTTTTTTTTATTATCCAGATTATTTAGACTTTTTAATCTCATAATGTATCGTTCTTAACACCCCCAGACTTTTCTAGATGCCTAGCAAAAACATATGATTTTATAAACTATACATTTTTTATTGAACGTATATTTAACATTTTATCAAAAATGTTGCACCTCAATGGAAAAACTCATCAATTTTACTTGCAAAAAAAATGATGGAATATTGAAATTTAGTCATTTAGCAATATTACATCATTAATCACGTGCCCATGTGTTTCTTGGAAATGGCATGGCTTACTCTCTCGCTCTCTCTATTTCACTCACACACACACACACACACACACACACACACCCCTAATGCTCCAGACCCCTTTAGAAACATTTCTGTAGCTACTAATAATACTCACACACACACACACACACACACACACACACACACACACACACACACACACACACCCTTCATGCACCCAACCACTTCAGACCCATTTCTGAAGATCCTGATAACAATCAGAGTTTGGCCAAAATATTTGTGTGTGTGTGTGTGTGTGTGTGTGTGTGTGAAGTCAAGTCAAGTCAAGTCAAGTTTATTTGTATAGCGCTTTTTACAACAGACATTGTCTCAAAGCAGCTTTACACAAATCAACAGTGATGGTGAATGGTGTGCATTTATCCCTGATGAGCAAGCCGTGGCAACTGTGGCAAGGATAAACTCCCTTAGATGTTATGACGAAGAAACCTTGAGAGGAACCAGATTTAAAAGGGGAACCCATCCTCATCTGGGTGACATCAAGAGTTTGATCATAAATCTTTCAACGATACAGAACACTGGACAGTGAGAACTAACATGAGTACTGGAGTATAAGATTATTAGTGGTGTTCTTTCTGCAGTCTTAAACAGTCTATATGGATAGTATGGATAGCTCCTAGGTTTATGAGCTCAGCATTTGTGATCATCAAAGATCCAGCATCAGCTTCTCCATGCCAGAGCCTTTAAACACTCCAGGAGGTCCAATGTCAAAACTCCACACATGTAGCGGGATCCAAATGGCACTGGTACGTCTCTAGATGGTTCGGGATGTTTGCGAGAATGAAGCTGGCCAAACCTCAGGGTGTCTCAGGATGGGGAGAGAAAGAGAAGCAGTGGAGAGGAATTAGCGTAGCTGCTGTTCATGATATTAACAGCACAAGTTGATAATGTGCATGTGATCAGATGTTCTGGACCACAAGGTTATGATGTGATGTGTGTTATGTGTAGGCTTTGCTAAAAAGATATGTTTTTAATCTACACTTAAACTGTGAGAGTGTGTCTGAGCCCCGAACACCATCAGGAAGACTATTCCAGAGTTTAGGAGCTAAATGTGAAAATGCTCTACCACCTTTAGTGAACTTTGCTATTCTACAAACTACTAGAAGCCCAGAGTTTTGAGATCTTAGGGAGCGTGGCAGATTGTAGCGTGTTAAAAGACTGGATAGATACATGGGAGCCAAACCATTTAGTGCTTTATAAGTTAAAAAGTGATAGTTTGTAGTCTATTCGAAACTTAACAGGAAGCCAGTGTAGGGACGATAAGATCGGGGTTATGTGATCATATTTTCTTGCCCTTGTAAGAACTCTGGCTGCTGCATTCTGGACTAACTGAAGCTTGTTTATTAATGATGCAGGACATCCACCTAGTAACGCATTACAGTAGTCTATTCTGGAGGTCATGAACGCATGGACGAGCTTCTCGGCATCGGATATGGACAACATGTTTCTTAGCTTAGTGTGTGTGTGTGTACATACTGTATGTATGCATTCCTGTTAATTGTTGTAAGATGTAAACTAATATTAGAAAAAAAAATTTGCCATTACATTTTATTACATTATTAAATTATTATTATTATTACATTAAATTCCTAAAAATTACATTCCTAAAAATCTGGGATATGTGAAGAGAAGAATTTCAGTGTTCTGTAATGAGTATATGACAAATAAAGGCTCCTGTTTTACATGTTTAAAAACTTTTTTCCCCGCTAGCATCACCTATACTCATCTACATGTACATTAGTACATGAGCTGTTTTCTAAAATAATACAATGTGACTGGTGCTTGCAATTTCTGGAAATTACAGTGTTTCCTGGAAATGAACTCTCTCTCTTTCTCTCTCTCTCTCTCTCTCTCTCTAACCACACCAGCTTTACTTCCTTAAGCAAAGTTTGACCAAAAGATTTGTGTGTGTGTTTCTGCAAAATGTGTGCTAATATGGCATTGGGCAGATCCTTAACTATTATAAAAGCTCCTTTTTAATGTTTTCTTTTTTAAATCTCCAGATTCTTTTTTCTCTGACTTTTTTTTATCTAATAATTTATTACAGTACAGTAAACAATAAAGAAATAGCATGAGAACAAAAAGCTTTTTTTGTTAATTGTGCAAAAAAGAAATTGAGATCCCTAAGAAAAAATCTCCTAAACTGCACAATACAGTACTGCAGACATCAGTCACCTCATACACACCCATGTAAGATCTATTTTAGCAAATGTATGCAAATATATGCAAATCATCTCCTCACTCTGACCACTCTTAATTTTTAAAATGTTCTTTAAATCCTGCACTAGCATTAATGTGAATTTATTCACAGATGTAAAATTTTATGTTGTAAGATATAAGATGTAAGAATAGTAGATGAGTGGATCAGATTACCACATTGAATATTACTTTATAAATTTAGCAAAGTAAATTATGTAGCGTTCATCAACACATTCTGATTTTATAGCCTTATTTTTGGTTTAATTTAAAGTCACTATTTTACATATGTTCCTGTTTACTATTCTAAAAAATGTGCACACTCCCAAGACCTTTAGCATGCTTTTTTAATTTTTTATTTTCTTGCACAGTTTCCTAACAAAGTTTCCGAAAGTGGTGGTGTGATTAAAACATATATCATCAAATGTTTTACACAAATATCAGTTACAAAATACAAGCAATAAAACAGATCTACTAGTGCTGCATCATGGCTGACCCTGTATTATGAAACCAATTTCCTAAAAAGCTGGGATATGCAAAGTCAAGAATTTAACTGTGCTGTAATGAATATTTAACAGGTTTCTCTTTCACATGTTCAGAAACTTGTTTCCCTGCTGCTGATGTTCTTGGGAGACAATATCCGATACATTTATTTACATTTGCATTGGTGATTATTAAACAATATAATAAGATAATAAGATGTGACTGGTGCTTTGAACACAATTTTTTAAAATGACAGTGTTTCTTGGAAACGTGTGACATTCTTTTTAATACCAGTAAACCCCTGACACTGTGGTTAATATTTGTGGTATTGGATGGGTTTGCCATTCTCAGCATCTCCTTTACTACCTCAGACAATTCTAAAAACAAAACATTACAGGTACAGTGATTGCATTGTCTTCTAGCTTACAGATAGCTAACAGTTTGTCTCTGCACAGGTTGTTTTATTTAATGAAGACACCGAGCTACCACTTTTATTTATTTATTGGGCTCCAGATCAAAAGGTCATGAGTCCAAATACGACAATTACAACTTGTGAGCCATTGAGCCAAAGCTCAGTTATATAAAATATATACAAAGTTGTGTTAGATGGGTACATCTGCCATATTCTATTAGTGCAGTTTATTATTTGTCATAAGTGGTGGATTCCAGAATCTGCACTCTTTTGTTTAAACAGCCTAATACAAGCATGTGTAAAAACCAAAACTAGAACTCAACCCCAGCAAAACAGAACTGCTGGTCATCCCAGGTGATTCATCTCCAGGTCAAGATCGCCAAATCTCTTCATGACTCTCTGCTCTCCCCTTCAACCACTGCTCGTAACCTTGGGGTAACTATGGACAATAAACTGTCCTTCTTCCAACATGTTGCTAATGTTGCTTGTTCTTGTCGATTTCTTCTCTATAACATCCGAAGGATTCGACCATTTCTGTCCATACAGGCTGCCCAGGTGCTTGTTCAGTCTCTTGTCATTTCAAGACTTGACTACTGCAACTCTCTGCTGGCAGGTCTTCCCCTAAACACTATTCGTCCACTGCAAATGATCCAAAATGCAGCTGCACGACTTGTGTTCAATCAGCCCAAGTTTTCCCCACACCACCCCACTGCTGCGCTCCCTTCACTGGCTTCCAGTAGCTGCACGTATAAGATTCAAAACACTGATACTTGCCTACAAGGCCAAAAATGGACCAGCACCATCTTACCTCAGTGACCTCATCACATCTCGCACTGCACCACGCTGTCTGAGATCCTCCAGCACTGCTCGACTGGTACCACCTTCTCTCAGATTGAGAGGTAAGTACAATTCAAGGCTCTTCTCTGTTCTGGCACCGAGGTGGTGTAATGAACTTCCCCTAGATGTCCGTACAGCAGAATCCCTGATTATCTTTAAGCGACGACTGAAGACCTATTCATTACTAGAGACTCAAAGCACTTTTGTACGTCGCTCTGGATTAGGGCATCTGCTAAATGCGGCAAATGTAAATGTAAATGTAAAAAAAATTCTGTAAAAAAAAAATACTTACAATGCATACAGCAATAATTGTTTCTTTTTTAATTTTAACATTAGCTTAGAAAACCTTGCTCAATGCAGACAAGAAAACCACAGAATACAGTTTAGCAGAAAGCATATGAGCCCTGGAAACAATTCAGAAACTATTATGTGGTAAGATGATTGATGGAGGTTTTTAAAGGTGTTATATGGTTTAAGCCCACAAAACACTTTCTATTTCTACTACTATTCTTGCTCTTATTACTTCTATGACTACTTGTAAGTTTCCTTTCATACATTCATTACAAGATGAACTTGTTGTACCAGATGAACCTGTACAATATTAGGCTGATATTTTGGTATAAAGGGTGATGTTAATTCTTTTGTTGCTGTAGTCAGCTTGTTGATTGAAGTTTTTGGTATTTAGGGGTGTCAAATAAAACTTTTACTTGTAAGCTTCTAACATCTATGGTGGAGAGGTATGTTGCTCTAGCAGCACTAAAATGTCATTATTTCCCTTAATTATTTTCCATAACTTTAGCTGTGCCTTTGTGGATGACCAAAGCAAAGTCAATTAACTTGGAACATTTTCAATAAAACCGTGTGCAAATGCAGTATAAATGATATTTACTACAACACAGTGCTAATGTTTTTACCGATGACATGAGCACATGAGAGCACAGTAAAGTGCAGAACAACAAGCATGGGGAAGTCCACAAGTCTTAGAGTGGGGGCTAAAAAGGCCTTGATTTTATTAATACTATTATTGTCTATTATTGTTATAAAAGTATAGAGCAGTGGTTGGTGTTACATGACTAATAGAACTGTAGCCTGTGGTTGAATGAAATGGAAATGGTAAGGTGTAGAAAAAGGAGACCAAAATCACTTGAAACTAGAACAATATTGGTAATTTATAGTTATTTAGTGCAGTTTTACAAATTTTAAGCAGGAACAGTAAATTAATATGAAAAGTGATAGTCAATTTGACATAAGCAAGATGGGCACATTGCAGTACCTCTGCACACATCTTTCAGTCACACACATGTAAGCATGTACAGACTGCCTCAACCCAAATTCCACCCCACGCTATATCAGCTATACTGTTATAAACCTATTCTTCATTACGATCATTATTGTCCTCCTAATTTTTTCCTTACATTAGCGAGCCACCCAGTGAGGATTTCTGGAAAAACTTGTTAGCAAACAAGGAAATAGGGTGGTGGATGTCCCTTTCCTAAAGACCAGCATTTGTGGAGTACATGGCCAATTTTGTGGCAGAAGCAACACAATTTACTTTGCTAATTGTGCAAATTCCATTGATCACAATCTTCTGTGGCCTTAAAAAGGCTTCCCTTTTCACATGTGAATGTCAGCTATTTTATCCCAGTTAACTGACATCAACACTATAACTTCAAGCAGTTCCTGTTTCCTCTGTACCTAAATTGCAGTTTTATAATTTACACTCAGAGTTAAGGCTCTAGACAAGGTGTCAGGCAATCTAAGGGTTAACAAAATTCATGTGTCATCATCCGAACATTTGTAAATGTAGGCATATCTTTCCAGGTTTTTCAGAAAATCTAAGGGATTCTGTAGTACAGGATCAAATTTCCCAATAGTTCAATTGGTGCTAAACCCTCTGACCAGAGTAGAGACCATTACCTACTTATAAGCTCCTTCCCTCCCCTCCTAGAGAGCTCCTCCCCTCCTTCATTAGCTCTCACAGGCGTAGTGACGTGAATTGATCCTATGGGAAATCCAACTGTATAGACAGTGCATTTACTATTGAGTGACTGAGATGCTCCTCTCCCAACACTCATCACTGTCTTTCTGCAAACTGTCTTTAGGTTCTGTATGTAACCTTGGATCCCTGAGGGAATGAAAAGCTGTGTCACAATGCTTTGGGAACACTTCCATGTTGCTCATGCTCTGAATCACATGTAACAGCAAGAAGTCACCGGTGGGGTGACATCATGACCAGGAAGCTTCAAAATGCACATGCAGTGGAGCCGATGCTAGCTTCTGTAAATGAGAAGGGAAGTGTGCCTCGGAGACGCAGCGTCTCATTCCTTTAAACCAGTCCTTGCCTAGTGTGTGAGAGCACATCCAGAGGACAGAGGAGCTGGGAGTGGCTGTAAAGTCTTAGACATATTGAACTATTAGGGCGGACTATCCGGCAGCGTTGCAAATGTCCTGGAGTGAGGGGAGAGGAGGGATGGGCAATGTGTAATAAAGGTGTACACCGCCCTCCTAAAATTGAGGCCCTTTGGTTGTCAGGGAAAAGCCCTGTCCCTGTCGGGGTGAGATGCCTTTCTGTGGCTACTAAGGTTGACATGGACCACCCAACGGCCTTAGCCGTTTCCTAAGTGGCCCTGAGGGCTAGGTCGGCAGCCCAAGAACTAAATCCCCTATCCATCTCACGCAGTGTGTCAGCCTGGTATGCCTGCAACACACCCATCATGTGGAGCAAGGAGGAACACACAAGGAGAAACTCACCACCGGTGACGTCGCGTCTTGCTGTTGGCTGGATTACACACGTGATTCAGAGCGTGAGCAACGCCCAAACGTTCCCAAAGCTTGTGACGCAGCTCAAGTTCCTGAAAGGCAACTAATTTTCTGTCTTTAGAATGCAACATCTACCAACCTTTGCCTGGGATTTTCCTCAGTTCTGCCATTCCTCCAAACTGTTAAACAAGGTTTTAAAAGATGATTTGGGCATAGTGTTGTTAGTTTTTAGAAATGTGATCCCTTTCTGCATTCTGTCCTTTTCTTCTTTCCATATTGTTTCACCGACTTGGTAATATTTTGTATATATTTCCTCAGATATTAACTCTAGAATGAAGTTGCTTATTTTCAGCCTTTGACTCATCTAGCCTCCTCCTAGTTACCTTATAGAAGGCAAAAACTGAAGTGCATTTGCAATTTATTGTTCCTAGGCATTTGGGAATAACTTTCAAACTTAGAAACAGCCCACTCATACAGCTTATCACCAACTTTCTCTATTCCGTCAAACATTCCATGTGAGCCGTGTTTAGCGATGTACTTAATGATCAGCTCTTCCATTTGCAAAATACAAAAAAAAAAGTTACAACCATACTTTATCCAGAGATAGCCGTGAGTCTATTTATTCACCGTACCAAAACTTCTAGTGCAAAGCAAATAAATCTCTGCAATAATATACACAAACTGTAAAATGTAATGCTGTCACAATACAATGTTATATCCTAAAACAGTCTACTTAGCCACAGTACTTCGGGTTTAAAACATAAGTTTGAAATAGTGTCACAGTTCATAGAACAAAAAAAAAAAAAAAAAACACTACTTCGGGTTACTGTTTTAAACTTTATACTATCACCAGTTTCACTTACTTTTGAAACTATAATAACAATAAGATTCAGTTACTTTTGAAACAATATAATTCCAATCCAACTAGGCCACCACAAAACATCAGGCTGATTCAGTTCCGTTAGAATCTTACACAGAGATGTACAGAATAGGCTTAAGAACTCCTCCTGTTAATGATTTCTGCCCTTAACATTTTCTTTTCTGGATTCTTATTAAACAAGGGGGTTCCTCTAACAAAGAAATATTATAGAAGAAAAAAAAACCTGTTCTAAAGCTAATATAAGAAAAAATTATAAGGACAACGATGATCATGATGAAAAAGAAGTATATTACAGCGTAGCAGTGATCAAATACAACAAGTAGTATTACACAGATTCAGAAAGGACACAGAACAAACTCTGCCCAGACATTTTTTATTGTTCTTTCCTTTGTAGTGTAGATAGGATTTAGCCTTTAAATGTAAATTAAGTGTAGGGATTGAGTAAAGGAACACATGGCTGGGTGATACCACTATCGAGCCAGAGCTATTAACCGGTATTAACACCTTTGCTAGTGCCGGTCCTCCAGCTCGTGGGGTTAGGGTATTGTTTAAATCAGGGGTGCCCAATATGTCAATCGTGATCTATCGGTCGACCACAAAGGTATTGTGGGTAGATCGCATGACATAAAAAAAAACAGATATTTATTTATGCATTTTTATAGTAGGAAGATCGTTTTGACTTGGTTATTTTATAAGTAGCTTGCATGCTGAAAAAGTGTGTGTACCCCTGGTTTAAATTATAATTATTGTCTCGTACACCTTTTGATTAGAGATAGTCATTGATGGCTTGCTGTCTCTCCCAGACTGATTAAATTAAGACTATGATTAGGATTGATCCAACTGATCCAACATCAAACTACATAACTACTACATAACTAACTTTTGTGAAATTACAGATGGCAATGATTTTCCCCTGCAGATGTTTGTGAATGATGTTCACTCTCACAAAGCCTGTGACAACACCCTTACCCTTTTACCACTACCCTTAAAGCACAGAGCATACTGAAAGTATAAAGCCAAATATGGACCTTCCAACAGGCCCATCGCTTAACATAACTGTAACACAGAGACAGCTGGCATAAGTTAAAGTTCAGTTAAAGTTGCAGCTGAAAGTGAGAATGAGAAATGAAAAATAATTACTCAATCATAAACCACTCATAATCCGGTTTAGCATGACACTCAACCTCAACTAGACTGAAAATGTCATTTTATTTGCATTTTCAAAGACACTGAAAAACTGCCTCTCAGACAACAAACAGCAAAAAGAGATGTTTTGATTCTAATGAAAAAAATCCAAAGGGCACCCATGTTGTAGAGAAACATTTACTTACACACCCACACCTCAAACACACCTACTTTCTGAACACAAAGAAAACTAAATATGAAAAGCATTTAAACAAGTTGCAGCAGATTTACACTGAAAACCCTGGGTGAGTTGCCAGTATAGCTTATGCTTAAGTCCTGCATTACACACAAATGCTGATAATTAAATACTCAAAAACATTTCCTCAACAGTTGTTTTGCTGGATTTGTTAACTAGTATCAAAAGCTGCATCTTGAAAACCACATCTCTTTCTAACTCTTCATCATCATTTAATCTAGTTCCCTAAATCCAAAAAAAGAACTTACATAAAACAAAGAGATTTCTGATTGTAGAGATCCTGTATGCAGTGCGGCCCTTGTGTGAGTGAGGGTGTTTCTTGTGTTTATCTGCTGTATCAATTAGTGCTTTTGTTTGTCTAGATCCGTGTCTTTTGGTCAGTTTGGCACCCTACAGAGTTGAACTTGAATTCTACAAACATAACTCACAAGAACACAGCTGCATATTTATAGCATTCATAGCTATGGTTTTGCTAAGCACTGTGGGAAAAGGGTGTATTCAACTCCTGCATACTGAATTTTTTGCTGTATTTATTAAACAGTGTTTTTAATAGAAAAGCCTTTTAGCCTCAAGACAAATAGGTTAATTTTTTAGATCCAGGAATGTGCATTCTTAGTTTTGCTATCAGTCCCTAAGCAGATTCCAGAACATTATATTTTTTGTCCTCCACCATTTGCTATAACTGCATCAAGGTATTATAGTTTTAAAAACGTTTTCTTTTTTTTACTTAAATACATTAGTACATTGGTTATATTGGTTACATTGGTACATTTGACGATGCACAAATAGGTTTTAAATTGTTCAAAATTCAACACTTTGCAAGAGTTTTTAAATTTAATATCATCAAATCAATATCAGTTTCTTATACCTATTATATAGTAAAATCATCATATCTGAATACATCATAAATGTGTATCTGACAAGGTATAATATATGAACAAAACACAAAATGATCTAGTACCTTCCAAGCTACAAACATTACTCAGTGATGTTTTTTACTTGCAATACGGAAAATCTTTTGATTCTCTGCCCTGCTTGATAAAAAGTTAGATGTAGCAGACACCAAACAGGAAGTGACCCTAAAAATCTTGAAGTAAATAAAGTTTGTAAGGAGCAATTTATTCAATAGAAATTGTATGTGTATAGGTACATAAGTTGTTTTAGTGTAACAAAAAAATCATAAAGTTGGTATTTTATGCTAAACTAAAACACATGAACGCTCTTAATGAAATATTTATAATAGATTTAGTGTGCAGGAGAAATATGAAGCAATACAAGGACAAAAACAGAGATAGAATATACATAGAAAACACATACATTTATTAAACAATGTAATGGTTAGAGAAATTGAGTTTTTATATTCAAAACATAAAAGCCAAAACCCATTTAAACTGCTAGTGAAACAGTCCTAAAAAATAAAACCTAATATATAAGACCTTAACATTGTTTAAGATATTTATAAATGATGATGGCAAAAACAGTACATTAAATCACATCATTCATTTATAAAATCCACAACAATGTTTATTTCTATATTAGTTTTTTGTTTTATATTATTGTATAAGACAAAAAAACTAATATAATAGAAATAAAAATTGTTTATTTTGTAAATGTATGATGTGATTTAAGGTACTTCATCTTCATTTATTCATAATTATCACAACACTATTGCACCATTCATATCATAAGTCACTGTGAATCCTTCACGAGTGACTGAATTTTTTCAGTTTGATTATGTAAGAGACAAATAAAATTCTCATTCTTATTAGCCTTTGAATCACCTTTTCACAAGGTGTCCAAATCTCACAATTACAAATGATATAGTGAAATAAATCATCAATAAGAAGAATTCTTTCTAGGGTGTTTTAAAAAATGGTCATGAGAACCTATAAAACTGGGCATAAGATTAGAAGGTGTCACAAAAATCCAAATTAGAAATTAAGAGGCACACAGGGGGAATAGTGGGTTAAAATAGAAAAATAATGAAATGAAAGTAATATAAAGTAATCCCCGTTTATTGCGGTGGTTACTTTCCAAAACCTCCCGAAAAACACAATAAACGGACATGCAAAAATGCTATTTAATGTATACTCTACTGTATTAACATTTTAGTTAATATTATAATTAATTCTCTATACATTTTTGGTTTATCGTGCTATGGGTTAGGGTTAATTGTGATAGAGCGGGAAAATTGTGGCAAATGCAATTCCGCTATAAACCGGGGGCGATATAATATGTAATATAATATTATATTATATTACATATTATATAATATACATGATATAATATAATATGTGTGTGTGTGTGTGTAATATGACATATATAAAATGTTTAAAATTATATATATAAAATATATATCTTATAATGCTTTCTTTCATTTAATATAAATTTTTTGTTTCCTAATACATGCTACTATCTCTATTTCTCCCATGCACATTAAGACACACACATGCATGCATTTCAACTATATGGCATCCTCGATTCTATCTTTTTGTACAACTGGAGACACCCAGTCAGCCTTGGTTAGTACAAGCTCTTCAACATCACCTTGAAGTGTCATGGCTTTAAGGATATCAAGCCTGTTTCTTGTGAGGTAGAGCCTGAAGAAAAATGAGAGCTATGCCTGACATCCCCTAATCACACGAACAATAAAAGGGAAGCATCTATCTGAGTTAGACTGATGATAGGAGAGGCACCAGTCTGGGAACTCATGGACGTGGAGGAGGCTCCTGGCTGACAGAGGCGAAACATCTGAGCGGCGAATGCGAATTGTTTAAAATGTACACAATGACACTGATAAATTCTCAACTGCCTGGTGAGAAGGGGCGAATGATGAATGCTCGAGAGCTCAAGCATTGTCAGTTCCTCGAGCAGGTCACATGCTAGGTTTACATCCTAATATATGATCTGTTCTGAAGTAAGAGTAGTAACTTGGATTTGTATGGAGTGATTTGTAGAAAGCTGTAATATTAATGGAAGAAGCCAATTCCAGGTATTAAGTTTAAATCCCTGCTTTACCATGCTGCCACTCCTGGGCCCCTGAGCTAGACCCTCACCCCATTTGCTGCTTGGTTGTATAAAAAAATGAGATACTAAGTCAATCTAAATAAGGGCATCTACCAGATGCCATAAATATAAAAGTAAATGGATACAAATAGCTAAATTATAGAATTATATAAAATAATACGTACGCAAAAGCACAGAAATTCTGACTTCAGTTTTTCTGGCACTGTTCTCAAGAATGTTATTTTGATTTAGCATTTTAAAAGCACAGATTCCAAGCCAGCAGATGCTTAATGTTTTTAAGTATCCTCAGGCTGCCATTATTGGGTGCATTGCACAACATCTGACTCAGATTCACGCCAGTAAAGAGTAGTTATTTAGCTAATTAAAGTAAGGAAGAGAGTATATAGCACACCCACAATTCCCCAAGTGTGACATCCGAATCCTAAAACTTTTTTGTATTGTTCTCATCGACAAACTGAAACTTGTTATAGTGGCATCTCACCTTACAGTCCTTGTCTAGTTTACAAGCAGGACCCTGATTGGCTGCCGAGGTACCAGGAGGCTTGGGGTTCCCGGAAGCAACTGGGATCGCCACCATGGTGCTTGGTCTCATGCAATCAACCTCCAAAGAAGCAGCGCTGATATTGGGTGGGGTAAGTGAGGCGGCAGCGCAGCCCATTGCCACTCCCATTCTGCTTGACCCAGAGTTCGTGGCAGAGGCGCTGCCAGACGACGGCTGTGGACACACAGCCAGGTGAGGCAGGAAAGCCATGGCGTTCTGGGATTGGATGGGCGTTATGGCTGCAGTGGGCCGGTCCTGATTGTGAGCCACAGCTAAGGGTGTGTCAAAACAAAGATGGATTAGATCAATCGGTAGGTCCCTTTCTACACAATATTACCTTGAGTGGCAAGAAATATCGGTGATATCTTACCCGTCCTCACAGCGTTACGTGCCTGGTTAACCGTCATTTGTGACGTCACATGCATGAGCACTTTGGGATGCTGACCAGGTGGCATGTGAGCTGCTGTCACCACAGCTGCCGGAATTGGGCTTGAAGGGGCAGGGCCTGTGCAAATAGGGACAGACTTGTTGGGGTCAACGTTACACAGGGCGGCTCCGATTGAAGGGGACGGGGTGCTAACTATGGTGACACTGCGTCCAGCCTGCGAGCACATTGTTAACGGCACTTTGGGTTGACTGCTGCTTGCCACCGTTCTAAAAACAACACAAAACAAACCTTTTGAACAACATCTCATTATACAGCAAAGGTTTATTTGCAAGGGAAAGCCCTAAAGCATAGGGTACCTGTTGACAGGACTCATGTAGTTGCCGGGAAACACTCCGATCTTGCCGGTGTGCATGGAGGTTCCTTTAAACCAGCCGTCCTGGCATCGCTCCAGCACAAGGAACATCTCACCCTTTCTCAGCTCTAGCTCATCCTCCTTATATATATATATATATATATATATATATATATATATTATAATATAACAATTATTCAAACAATCCAAAACCTGATACGAGTGCAAAAACATGGCATGTGATTAGGTGGATTTGTAAGTAAAATAGACACAACAGCACTGCCTATAATCTTTCATTTTTGTGTGTGTTTGGCAATTTTTGGGTGAACTGTTTTAATCACTTTTCATTTTCTGTAGCCTTCTGCCACACTTTATTAAATTAATTTGACAAAATGGAAGAAACTATTTATAACCTTACACTCATTTTTTACACTGTAGACTGCCAATACCTGATGATATCACCATGTCATACAAGCTTCACAATTTCCAGTCTTAGAGTTGAATACAGGGCTGATCTATGCCCATGCATGAAATAAAAAAATAAAAAAAAAACATCGACAAAATATTTAGCTTACATAAAAATAAATTAAAGTATTTCTTCCTTAAGGGTATACAAAGCTTTGCACTCATCTTTAAAATGACAAAAATGGTTTTTAAATTAATTCTTAAGAAATGAGCTAGATTTGGCTTTTAATGTTGATGCTACGACATAACGCATAATACATATTTCATGAAGGTGATTATAAATGCTCTTGACGTACCTATACACTTAATCTCCCTGGATACCTGTTTAAATAACAGCAAAGTAAAAGTGTTTAATAGTTACAAATTGTCTGCATGGTATAATATAATTAATGTGAGTGTGAGCTAAGGAACACACCCCATCCTTTGGACTCTCCAACTTGCAGACGACACCAGGATAATTTTGCTTCAGGATGTATCCTTTCTCTGTCTTAGACAAAACGTAGCCTTTGTCTATTTCCCCATCTTCACTTGCTATAACATCACCCTACACACAGCCACACACATAAACAAAGTGAACATTTCGAAAGAAGCCATAAATGCATTTAGAAATTTAACAAAGATTCTACAGTTTTCTCAGTTAGTTTTTTCTCTTGGCCAAGAGTTACAGGAAGTTAGTCTGAAGTTGATGATGTAACTTTAAAGCTGAGTCACCTGAGTAACCCTTGAATGTGAGTAACCTTGTAGTGTGAGTAATCCGTGAGGGATTTGGCTATTATGATGGGAAGTCTACTGCTAAAAAAAAACTTCTATCATAGACTTTAACTATATCATCACAGGCCTCCCAAGACCCGGCCGAGCATGAGGACTAGGTCACAGCTACCCCTCACGACCTGACCATGCCAGGAGGCGGTGGTGCAGGAACCGTACCATTGAGAGACCTGGTTAAAGGCACTCTGGGAGGGACTTATAGGATGGTTATTCTTATAGGGGTGGTTATTCCAGAGATTCCCCCAAATTTGCTTCGTTTGGGCAGCATGATGTGCATGTCCACGCATAACAAAAGCCGCCATTCAGTGTGTATGGGCGCTTGCTATTTAGACCTTTTCACTTCCGTGTTTTGTGTTGGTCACATGTTTTGTGTGTGTGTGTGTGTGTGTGTGTGTGTGTGTGTGTGTGTGTGTGTGTGTGTGTGAGTGTGTGTGTGTGTGTGTGTGTGTGTTTAATGTATGCATGTTATTTTGCCTAACCACTGCCTGGATTACCTTTTTGGTTTTTTTTTTCTTACTGTTTTTGGATTGTCTGCCTGTTTATTAAATAAAAGTTCCTACCCAGCACTTGCATCTGCTCTCATTAATGTGCATGCTTTTAGCACACATACAGTAACATAACATTAACATAACACTGTGAGTGTGTAAGCATTGAGGAACATGAGCTGTATCCTTTATCATTACACATAGCTAACTAAGAAAATTCCATCGTGCAAACAGTATTCATGATCATATGACAACATCACAGAGACGTAAGAGAGTTGCCTGGTAAAACAATGTTTCAGGAAATAATGAGCAAAGGATTTTGTAAAAAAAAAAAAAGTGTTTTCCTCAGTTTTGTTGATAAATAAATGACGTGAATATTATACTGCAAAGGCTCACATACGTTTTTAGTCCAGCTGCGGATCCAGTCTTCGGGAAGAGTGTCATTCAGAATGTAGGACACAGAGCCGTTAGGCAGTGTCTCTTTACAGCACGTATACTCCTGAGACCGGGCCATCATCAAAAACACACCTACAGAAAGGAACATTTACTGTAGGATAAGTGTGTCATTCAAGAGCTAAAATAGGTAACATAATACACAACACATGACACGTTACAACATATAGCAACTTACAAATAAAAGATATAAACTTGTGTAACCTAATCTGAGTGTTTTATGCCTCAGAAGTGTATGACAAACATTACAAGCCATATAAATATAAACAGGCCATATGAACATAAATCATGTAATATGTATTGTTTACCTCTATACATTATCATTTCATAAAAATAATTGTATTTATTTAAGAATATATTTTAAGCTACCATGTGAAAAATTGTTTGAAAGAAGTAAAGTGTTTGGTTGTCATCAATTTTTTTTGTGGTGGTTGGTAAAATGGAGATGAGGTAGTCATTACGGTTGCACAAGCCAGTGCACTCTTAGTGCCGGTCCCAAGCCCGGATAAATGGGGAGGGTTACGTTAGGAAGGACATCCAGTGTAAAACATGTGCCAAATCAAATATGCAGATCACGAAAGAGAAATTCATACCGGATTGGTCGAGGCCCGGGTTACCAACGACCGCCACAGATATCATTAGCCAACAGGGTACTGGTGGAAATTGAGCTACTGTTGGCCAAAGAAGGAGAAGGAAAGGTGGAAGACTTCTACAGAGACAGCAGGGAAAGGAAAAGTGGAGAGGAGTGAAGGTTCGGGTTGGCACGTTAAATGTTGGTACTATGACTGGTAAAGGGAGAGAGGTAGCTGATATTATGGAATGGAGAAATTTTGTGTGTTCAGAAGACCGAATGAAAAGGGTGTGAGGCCAGGAACATTGGAGGTGGGTTTAAACTGTTCTATCATGGTGTAGATGGAAAGATAGTTTCTGATAGATTGATGATCATGAAGCTGGAAGTTGAAGGGGCGATGATACATGTCATCAGTGCTTATGCTCCACAAGTGTGTTGTGAGTTGGAGGAGAAGAAAAAATTCTGGAGTGAGCTAGATGGAGTGGTAGAAGGTGTACCTAGGGACTATGATGTTTGCGGATGATATTGTTATTTGTGGTAAGAGTAGGGAGCAGGTTGAGAAGAGCCTAGAGAGGTGGAGGTATGTGCTGGAGAGAAGGGGAATGAAACTTAGTAGGAGAAAGACAGAGTACATGTGTGTGAATGAGAGGGAGGCCGTGGAGTGGTGCAGTTGCAGGGAGAAGAGGTGGAGAAGGTGGAGGAGTTCAGGTACCTGGGGTCAAAAGTGCAATGTAATGGAGAGTGGGTTAGAGAAGTGAAGAAAAGCGTGAAGGCAGGGTGGAGTGGGTGGAGAAGGGTGGCAAGAGTGATCCGTGATAGTAAAAGAAAAAGTTTATAGGACTGTTGTGAGACCTGCGATGTTGTATGGTTTAGAGACAGTGGCATTGAGTAAAAGACAGGAAGTGGAGCTGGAGATAGCAGAGCTGAAGATGTTGAGGTTTTCGTTGGCAGTGATGAGGATAGACAGGTTTAGAAATAAGTTTGATAGAGGGACAGCGAATGTAGGACGTTTTGGAGACAAGGTGAGGAGGCGAGATTGAGATGGTTTGGACATGTTCAGAGGAATGACATGGGTTATATTGGTAGAAGAATGCTGAGGATAGAGCCACCAGTTAGGAGGAAAAGAGGAAGACCAAGGGGGCGGTTTATGGATGGGGTGAATGAAGATAGGCAGGGTTGAAAGAGACAGATGTAGAGGACAGAGGGGTATGGAGACGGATGATCCGCTGTGGCGACCCCTAATTGGAAAAGCTGAATGAAGAAGTGCATTGCAAAACTGGAATATAGCGATAGATTAGTGCCAAAACAAACAAAAAAATTTATCTGTAAACTATGTGTAATTTGTTACATATAGGTAATTTGGGTAAAAGAATGCTGAGTTATTTTGTATACTAAATGGAGAAACAGTGGACAAATAATAGACCCTATGCATGTTAAACAAATATTGTAAATAGTTACTCCCATATGGGATTGGATTATTGGTTAGTGCATGTCCTGTAAATTAGCTAAATGTATTTCACCAAAAGCCACAAAAGATGTAAATGCAATTCAGCATTTTTCTGTGGGTGTACATAACATTAGCATGACATAATATTGGAGAGAAAAAAAAGAGAGAGTGAGAGAGAGAGAGAGAGAGAGAGAGAGAGAGAGAGAGAGAGAGAGAGAGAGAGAGAGAGAAACCAGTTCCAACCAAATACAGGAAGTTTAAGCTTTAAAGCAATAATAGTAATATATAATAAAATAATTGTTGCATTACATAGTTTATAGGAATAATATACATAATCTAGTAATCTGGAGCTAAAGCAAAGCTTCAAAACAACAAACTGACAACAACACAATCAAAACAGGATCACATGCAACAAAGAATGTAGCTTTTCTCGATTAACAGGCCTCAAATGACAGTTAGAAAAACAAATCCTAAAAATCATTAAAATCATATCCACATACATACTGTTTGAGCATTACATGCAGTCAGGAAAAACTTCAGAGTCTAACCTGGAGAAGAATGTAGAATGCAGAATGTGTTTTCGCAGAGTTAAAAGTGAATGTAAAATATATTTGCTGTCATGCTAATGGGAGGGGAAAAAGTAGTAGGAGGAGCAGCTGATCCTAGACAAGCAAGTGAAAAAAAAGACTAAAGACTGAAGACTAAAGGAATGCAAAGGAAGACTGAATAAAATGAAAGAGATAAAAAACAGTAGGAAGAGTACTATAAACAGATGCTAAGTGTGCATTATGATATCTCTGAAATATGTGGATCTCTGACTAACTCACTGAGGATTTCTCAAATCAAAATGAATTTATTACTCAGAAACAGTTTTAAATATATAACCCTGGCCCAAAAAATATGATGTTCTATTTATCCCATGAATAAGTCTTCAGTGTTAGAATTAAAATAGTTATGTTAATTTAATATTTAGTTTTAGTCTTTCCTGGATGTTGTCTCTCAATCAAAGATAACTGTCGCTTTGTGCTCTGTTTTACAACTTCTCATGTTAGCGTGTGGGACCTTTGTGTGCTAGATTGTGGATGTGTGTGATAAATTTATATGTGTTTAGCCTGTTACTGACATTAGTTTTTGTCTTTTCTAATTTTTTCTTGGGGAAAACATAACAAAGAAGGCTGTTTCACGGATTATAACACACACACACACACACACACACACACACACACACACGCACACGCACACGCACATGCACACTGGAATTTCCCCTGATCATTACTGACTGAAGCTGTAATAGCACACACCCTATTAAAAAGTAAACACATTATCATATTCTCCACATGGAAATGGAAGTAAATCCTGTTTGGTGAAAATCATAAAAAGCTTCTCATCCAACATTCAGATCCATAAATACTTAAGAACTTGTTTGTAGCTATTGAAGCTGTCCTTGAACTGTGTATTTAAAATAATGATTGTGTTGGAGCTGAAATAATAATTAAAGTCAAAGTTCAGACCTTCAGCTTTAAATTGAGTGAGGTAGAAATTAAAGCACTTTTTCAGTGTAGCTCAACATTGTTTAGACAATTTGTGTTTTAAAAAAATACATATATCTTATACATAGAGCTATATCGAATATATCTCTTGTGAAAATATACGCATCTAGAATATATAATAAATTACATTTTGTAGAATACTTAAATGATGTATGCAAAAAATGTAATATACAAACATTAAAAACAAGCATTTGAACGTAGTAAAGCCGCAATAAATCACCTTTAAAAACAGAAAAAGTTTACTGTTGTAGTTGACAAACGCTATAAAAAAAGATAATGGAACAGTAGAAATGCAGCTAGCTGACTGGCTTGATTAAAAAAAGTCAAAAAAAAAATATGCATTGGTGTACAAATGCAGGAGAATTTGCTGAAAACCACAACAGTGACAAACAATGTAATCGTTTACTGCTGCTGTTATTTTCTGCTTTTAAATTTAGTGATTGTTCGCACCGGTTTAACTGAATCCATAGCTATATCACGAGCGAGCTGATTGGCCTGATGCTGATGCTTAACTACATTTCAAAGAAACATATCTTATTTTTTACTTTTTATTTATTAGCAGATAAAAACGTAACTGGTCAAACATGCAGTGAGCCACCAATCAGCGCAAAGTTAGGTATCAGTGACATGGGAAAAACCACAACAGTGACTAAAAATGTAATCGTTTACTGCTGCTGTTATTTGCTGCTTTTAGATTTATTGATTGTTCGCCCCGGTTTAACTGTAGCAGGTGCCCATGTCCAAAGTGATGAACAAAAGTGCTACAAATATGCTACAAATTGGTCAAGATACCATCAAGGTGAGTAATAATAAGTAAACTTTAATTATCCAGCTATCTGTTGAGAAATATCCCCAGTATGGGACAAATAAAGGTTTATCTTATCTTTTCTCACAAACCATAATTAATTCATTACTGTGTAACACTTACATCTATAATGATCTATAACAGATCAAGCTCTATTTTAAAGAATATGCTCTGTTCATCTTATAAATGAGTATATTTTGCTGGATTTTTTGGGCTATGACTCATGCGTCCACTTTATAAGTATAATTAATTGTTGTCATTTAATTCTCCCTGACTAAGTATGGTCTATAACTCTGGACTTTATTATGGTCAATTAAAAAAATTGTTATTAAAGACTTGTGCACATGGCATTTTTAAATAGCAAATACACATAGTATAAAACACAGAGAAACACAATGGAAATTCCTCCTCATAATTCTGTAGCTGTAAATACACACTAACACTATTAAAAAGTAAAGATCTGATTATAATTTCTACTCAAAAAATGGAAGTAAATCTTGTAAAGGTATGATGAAAATACCATTAAGCTTCTCATCCAGTTCCACCTTAATGAACAATCAGATCCGTAAATATTTTAAGAGTTTTAGTATCTGTTTGAGCTCTCATTTAGCGAGTGTTGGAGCTGAAATTACGTTCTTAACTTTCAGACCTTCAGCTTTTAAAACGAGTGAAGTGTAGAAATAACAGCGCAGTTGACAGCTTTTCAATGTGGCCCGCCCCCTTTTTCTTAAAGCCTGGCCATCACTGACATCTAGTGATTTTTTAAGGCCAGCCCTTAGGAAAACAAACACTTTTTTCAAAAGCAGAACACAATCTCCACTTGACACAATGCATTCCAGTAACAACAATCAATGTAATATAAAAAATATGCAGCCAAATCATCATCTTAATCTAAAAGATACAAGATCTGGAACTGTTTTTTGTAGAACCACACCTGGCGATGCTTGTAAGGATAAGCTGAAACTCCATTGGATATTTCTATATCAATTAACAATAGATTTATTTGCCAAAATAAAACTTTCTTGATAAACAGCTTTCAACAGTTTCACTCAATACGGTCACATTAGGACAAAAAATGCCATTCACATCAGACTTTACAATATGTTCAAATAAAAGAACTATGGATGCAGACGGGATGCAGGGAGAAGACTACAGGCTAAACTCTCGCTTAAATACCAATTCAACCCTTCTGACCACAGCAACAACACACTTTAAAATCATAGTTATTTTCTATCATTGTAAGTTTGATATAAACGTTAACTCGTTACCTTCCTGATTATATATACACACTGCGACGCTGAATTGTTATTGGCTGTTTGGATAACTGCAGTTGTTCCTATTAAAGTGGACATGGCTGTTAATGCTATCATATTTTTCAACTCAGAACAAAAAAAACTTGTCAGTACTTAAGTATAAATGTAATACAGGGAAGCAGAAGCTAAGTTTAAATCTCAACAACACCAAGCTGCCACTGCTGGGCCCTTAACCTGCATCTGCTCAGCTGTAAGTCGCTCTGATTATGGGCATCTCCCAAATTTTATAAATGTTCATTTAAAATGTAAATGTCTTTCAGGTGGCAGAGTAACTCTATATGGACAAAAGTATTGGGACACCTGACTTTTCCAGGCAAAATCTAGTTGAAGAACTCGTCGAAGTTGAAGTTACTGAACGTGAAAGAAGCACATAAAGAGTTATGTGCTTCTTTTCATGATGTGAAAAGAACCACATAACAAAGCAGTTTTTTTTTTCTCAATAAAAGGGATTTATGGAGTTTGTGATTGCGCACAAACACACACCGCACATGCGCATGGATATCTCACGTACCTCGATCAAACTTCCGCAACATGATGACCTCATTCAGGGACTCAAAATGGCAAGCAGCAGCTTGTAATTTGCCGTTAACACCAAGGTATTTGAAGATAAAAATACGCAAATCACGCGAATCCTTTGTCCCGAAGCTTATCGTTAGTATTGTCGTTAGTAATCGTTAGTATTGACCCAATTATGTACCAGTCCAAAATAATCCCTGTTTTAAATACACATTCCTTGTTTTGACATCATTAATTAAACTTTTAGACTAGTTTACTTTGGGTTGATTAGTGTTAGAAAGTAAGAGTGTGTAAAAAGCCTGCTTGTTCTCATGAAGAATCATAAAGTGTAAACAAACACAGCAATTTTTTATTTTGTATCCTGAGTAATCAGGACTGTTGATTAATTTTCTTTAACAGCAGTTTATACAGCCAAACAGTAGTGCTCGTTCTGATACGTTATCATTTCTATAGTCTATAGTTTCTAGCTATTTAAAAAACACAGGTGGAACGCTTTCGTAGCACGCAAGCCTAGACAGGACTTTGGGGATCATCTTTAATGTAAGGATAATTGGTGTATTATCATGCTAGTTATGGTGATAGAATTGTTGTTTGTATAATAAAGGCATGTATTAATAAGCTTGAGACCAACATTATCAAAATAATTGAAAGACGAGTTGATACCAAGAAGATGGAGGAAGAGGAGTTCACCTACCACAACCGATAATGATTATTTTGTCTAATACATTTTTTGTGTGCTCTCCCTCAACATTAGCTAGCTAATTTTATGTCCATCATTACAGGCTTTACAGTTCAAAGTATCATAAATAATGATGTATTTACTTAAACCTAACAGACTAAATTCACTAATGTTGTTGATACATTTGTAATTTACTGCATGTGGGCATAGTATGGCCGGAGGGACAATTGTGATGTGAATTGTATTATATGATAATTCGTTCTTTGCTTTAACTATTCCAAAAGGATGTACTAAAAAAACAATGATGTAAGATTACCAAAATAAGGGGGAATGTCCACCTTGTTTAATCTGTCTAGGAAGTTTTTGACTTCCTTTCTTGTTTTGTGGCTTTATAGGGAAAGTAATTTTCTACATGGAAACTTGTTCCTGAGATTCCTTTAATGTATTTAATACAACATTTTAAAGAAGCGTGTACTGCAGGGAAGACATTCAAACCATTTTAGTGAAAATGAGTGCTGTCATTATAGCTGCAATCTTGCCTTGAGGCAATAAATACCTAGAGGGCAAGATTTGCATGAGCAAATCTTAAATTTTCTTAAATCACTGATATTTATCTGATTTTAATTGAAGTGTTGAACTCTTGTGAGCACTTTGCAACAGACAAAAACTTTATAAAGGGGTCTTACAAGGCAAGCTGTGTTTTGTTTTACAAGAAATCCCACACCACTAAATTGTATTCACTCAACTCTCATAGCACAGGGAGTTACCTGATCAGGACCAGCAGAGAAAGCATAACAGACACAAAAACTCACACAAGAAGACTCGGGGGTTTAATACAGAGTAATTTTTGGAAATAGAAAAAATATTGAATTAATAATACCAGTGTAATAAAGTCTCTCTCTCTCTCACACACACACACACACACACACACACACACACACACACCCGGATGCACACTTCAAATGCTATGTTCAACAATATTTCACAGCATTTGCTGCTGTTATGGTGTGTAAATGAAAGTAATTAGAGCTAAATTACAGTAATATAAAGCTGTTTATTCAACAATTCAACTATAAACCCATTGATTAACATTCAAAACAGCATAAGCGGTGACGCACAAATGGCAGCATAATGGCTAACAGAAGCAAACACACACACACACACACACACACCACCACCACCACACAGCATATACTGATCTGATCACAACACAATCTAAGTGTTAAAGAAAATTATGATTACTTACAGAGTAGAAGGAAACGCATTATGAAATAATTGGAGTACATGAAGGATGAAGAAGAAAGATAACGTAAAGGTAATAAGCAGCTATCTTCGTCTATCGACGTCTTCTGAGCTACGGTAAAAACGAAACCAAAAGTACATACCATACAATAACTAATAACATATACGGTGGCCAAGAAGTGCAAAACAGAATAACAAATCCGAAAACAAAATAACCAATGCTTAAACAAAATAACAAATCTAAAAACAAAAAACCAATGCAAATGCAAAAAAAAAAAAATCTCGACCTCAAACTGGCCATTTTCCCTGGCCTGAATAGGTGTAGGTGGTTTTAATGGCTCACGCATACTAGGTTCTTGGTATGCGAAAGGATGAGAGCCATGGCTTCAACCATGGATGGGGGTGCACATTAGTACTGTTTCCTTCAGAATTTGGTGGCAATATGGACAGATAAGGCTTAAGGCGTAGTGCAGTATATTTCACTTATTCCTAGGATCTACTTGATCCCACACTTCATAGGTCACACCAATATCACCTGTAGGTGAGTCTACTCTCCTTACAACCTTAAATGGGTCAGCCCATTTGAGAGCAAGTTTGTGTCTAGTTAAAGCTGGAAGATCAACCCATACAAGATCACTGGGTTGATAAGCTGTGTGCTTTAAGTTGCGGTCATAGTAGTGTTTTTGCTGTGATCCCGCTGTAGATATATTGTCCGCAACTAAATTAAAGGCAGAGTGCAATCGCATAGAATGCGCATACTCATTTGGGGATCCAGGCGTAGCTTTGGAAAATCTTGTGTCCCCAAGAAAAAAATCAGCAGGGACACAAGCTTCACTCCCATGAACCAAAAAGAAAGGTGAATGTTTAGTGGAAGAGTGTACACTTGTATTGTATGCAAACTCAACTTGCCTCAAGTGTTCATCCCATTCACCCCCTTTTGTGTACAGCTATTTAGCAAGTTGATCTTTGACAGATCTGTTGGCATGTTCTACCATGCCATCAGACATAGGATGATAGGGTGAGGTAAGTGTTTTGTGTACTCCAAGTAAAGAGCACAATTCTTTGACTGGATCAGAGTCAAATTGGTGACCTTGGTCTGTGTGCAAACGTTTGGTTAAACCATGATGGCTCATATAATTCTTAAACAAACATTTAACCACAGTAGTCGCTCGCTGATCAGAGAGTGCATACAGCATTCGAATACTTTGTAAAATAATTCATTACCATAAGAACGTACCGGTTACCTCTTTGTGTAACAGGCAACTCTGTAAGATCAGCTGCCGCTTTCTCAATAGGCATGCTTGTAACTATGTTTTGCATAGGGGCCTGCTGATGTGGTGTTTGTGGCCTTCTTGCTTCACAAGCCCGGCACTGCAGACACTATTTTTTAATGTCTCTAAACATGTAGGGCCAGAAGCATATAACCTGGGAACACTGTAAGGTTTTCTGTGCACTGAACTAAACAGTGAGAGAGTGTAAATTCACAAATATCTTCAGCTAATGGTTCTGTAAAACCACAACTTAAAAAATACATCAACTGGTGGGGGTCTAACTTTGCGGCAAAGAATGGACCCAACCAACACAAGTCTGGAAAATTATTTTCAAAATTGCTTAACCAAAGGAACGGTGCCTTTTAGCCCAGAATATGGTGGTCTGCACTTAGCTAACACCCAATCAATTACTGTGCTCAATAAAGGGTCACCTGAGCAATATCCTCCCTATCCCTTTCCAAAAGTAAAATGTTAGCAGAAGCAGAGCTTGAGCAATGCGGTTCTGCACTCACGTAAAAGCTGTAGTGGGTTAAAGCTGTTGAGATGTGGTATCAGTGTCAGTCAACTGGTTTGCGTGTGGAGCCATGGTAAGCTGTAAATCAACTACGTCAGTCTGGGTGCAAGCCGAAACAAAGTTCACATATTTATTCTCAGGTGTAGAGTCAATCTGAAAATTTCTGACAGGCCGACGAGACATTGCGTCTGCATATGCATGTTTGTGACCGGGTCTGTGCTTAATAGTCCATTTCCAGAGTCTACCTTGCCTGAAGGATCACAATCCAAAACCATCTGCCTTAGACTAAGCAGGGGCCTGTGGTCTGTAATAATGCAAAAAGAATGGCCCATCAGATACTGGCGAAAGTGACGAATGGACCACACAATGGCCCAAAACTCCCAATCGTAGGTTGCCCATCGTTTCTCAGTGGGTGTCAAAATGTGACTGCCATACATTTTCTGTTATCATTCATCTGGGCCAAAACTCATCCAATTGCTGTGTTCGATGCATCAGTAAAAAACTTTCTTTCGGCTTCTCCCATTAGGGGTCGCAACAGCGGATTATCCGCATGTTTGATTTGGCACATGTTTTTACGCTGGATGCCCTTCCTAACACAACCCTCTCCATTTATCTGGGCTTGGGACCGGCACTAAGAGTGGCTGGTGTTGATTCCCTGAAAAAACTCTTTGGAAAAGTTAGGGTGCAAAAGGATAGGAGCAGTGTTGTGCTAGTTACTAAAAAATAGTAACTAGTTACAGTTACTCGTTAGTACATTCAAAAAGTTACTCAGTTACTTTTTTGATTACTTACACCAAAAAGTACTGTGTTACTGTTAAAAGTAACTTTTTAGTTACTTTTTAAAAAAACGTTCTTTAATGTTCCCATTAATGCCCTTTAATGCGTTATGGTTTATACAAACACAAAACTGACAAACTGACAAAGGAATTTTTAAACACTATTTTATTGAAGTCAGAGCAGCACAAACTGTATATATCACAAAGATTTCTGAAATAAATAACAAAATAAGCTGAATAATATATTTACATTCAAAAACTGAAGTGGCTTCTGCATCATAAAAGCTGTTGTGTTGAGCTCTTAAAAATGTTCCTTTCACAGCTTAAGTATGAAAACTATCAACAATGTAGAACAGAACACTGGGTTAGCTTCTAGCTTCTAGCTTTATCGAGGCATGGAGTTTCTGGAGGAGCTGCTATACGACCTTCAAACCAGAAAGACACAGCTTACATTTGACTAAAAAGTTTTTGTCTTTATACTTAGCTAAAGTGAAATAATGAGCATATTTCCACTTTAAGTCTTGCTCTCGCCCCGACTCGCCAACTGAATAAACGGAGACACGCCCACAGTGCGTCTTCTTCTTGTTTACAGTGGTTCCTGCTCTACTTCAGTCCAAACACTTTGCCTTTCTAAATAAGTGCATACAGTGGCTGTGACAATTGTGAAAATGTACTACATTTGCAAAACATTTTGAAGGTTTTGGCTTCAATTGTGCTGCTCTCAAACGATCAGAGACTTCCTATAAATGCAGCATGTGCTTTTCAAAACTCCTACTCTAGACAATAATATCATCTAAGTACACAAGGCAAGTATTCCAGGAAAGGCCCTGCAACACAAGCTGCATCAGATGTTGAAAAGTTGTGGGTGCATTAACCAGGCCCATTGGCATGACCGTAAAATGGTATAAGAAACGACCGGTGGTGAAGGCTGTTTTTGGTTTGTCTGTGGCAGGAAGCGGCACCTGCCAATAACCAGATGACAGATCCATTGTGCTGAAAACAGACAAACCCCTTAGTGCATCTAAGGTGTCATCAGTTTTGGCTAAAGGATGGGCATCTTTGATAGTGTCAGAGTTGAGGCACTTATAATGTAATTTTTTCCAGAGAGCCCATGGACTATGACTGACATTAACTATGCCTTTGGCCAGCATGTCATCTACATGTTAATGAATCACATCCTGCATTTGTGATGAGGTCCAGTAGGCCCGTTTTAAAACTGGGGCTGCATGGTTAGTATTGATTTTGTGGGTGACAAGGTGACCAGCCCTTTGGGTACTATGAGCCCTCAGCTCTTCTAGGGGGCTAAAACGCATGCTATTATAAGCCAATATAATAGCTTCCATTAACTGGTGGGACAGGAGCTGCCGGGAAACAGGTCTTTCCTTATGAGAATCAGCTCATGAAACAAATAGCTGATCACTCCGTCCCAATCCACTCGTCCTGTCCACATAGAAATGTAATGCACGGACAGGGTACAAACAATGAAGCCACTCCTTTTCAGTTGAGGAAAAAGGAGGTGGATTTAAAAAAAACAGCAAATCCACCTGCCTGCAGGTGAAATCTAACTCAATCACTTTAGCGAAAGAAGTTTCAAACTAATACTTTAGAAAGGAGGCTGAGAGAGCATGCTAAGGACCACAGACAGATCTAATCTGAGGAATCAGAGGCTTTGGAAACGTGTTTAGCCATCACGCCTCTTCATAAACCTGATAAACCTGCACACAAGCACGTGGCGTGCAGAAACAGCAGCGAGGTAAACCTTAACCGTTGAAAATGCCCTGCCCTTATTTAAAAGTTTAGATAAGCACCCTGCCCTTATCTAAAAGCTTGCAGAAAGCATAACACCTCTGCCACTAAATAATAGTAGAAGGGGACAATCTGCTTTTGCGTGCACCATAGCTCAAATATATTCAATTTTCTCTCATATGCAGAGCGCATCAAAGCTTTTCTTGCGTTCTGAATTGTCTCAGTCATACTCGGAGGCAAACATGTGACACGTAAATTCAACCTCTCATGGTCCAGGCCCAGAGAGACACTTTGTCCAGTGCTAGGTGAAAAAATCTCTCCACGCGCTACCAGCACTGAAACTCTCTTATTTACAACAGTCAAAAATGAGATGACAGACACTGTCGAGGCCATCCTCCCTAGAAGGAGTAAACAGAGTCTAAATAGAACTCTCTTCACTCTCTGGAAGAGGGAGAGACAACCACAAATCGACCTGATGTGCTCATCTGATAGAAAAGCCTGATACAGTTCTAAGTTAAAGGGAATAAAAACCGTGCTGGCTGTCTTCCCGCAGTACAGATCAAATTACCCTTTTGCTCAATAAGGAGGTTATTACGTCCTCTAAGATCTGAGCAGATTTCCCTTCTGCTGTTGACCATATCACACTGTTAAAGAGTGGAGGTCTTACAGCAAATTGCAGACGATACCCTCGTTGTATTGTGGACAATACCCAGGATTGTACTGCGCATGCGCGCCAACTCTCCACCCGCTGCAGCTCCCGCTCACAGATGGCGTGGTGGCACCATCCAGCGGTGGAGCTGGTGGTTGCAACTCTGATTCATTTTTTGTTGTGTCAGATACATGGGTTTTGGGGGAGCAGTAGGCTTTTTGGAGAGGCATGCTTCAAATGCTTCCCCATCCTTCTTGCGTAGGTCACACTGCTGGCGCATATTTGTCACCACAGCCCCGAAAAGGGTTTTCTCCATCTGTGATAAGCCTGTCAAACCCAAACATAGGGCTCTTTTGCCCACCACGTCCAGGCCCATGCTTTGACGGCAGCTCTGGACTGCTCCGCTTGATGAACACAGGTTAAGATCTGCAATGACGCATCTCAATGAGGTCCAGCTCACCTGGCATGGAGGAAGTAGCACTTTCAAGCCTCGACAGAAGATTGGAAGGGATGATAGCATCCTCCTCGTCTTCCTCCAAAAAGATGACCAACCTTATCTTTTTCCTCCTCTTCCTTTTTTCCCTACCATAGGGTTTGAATCAAAGAGCGGAGGAAGGTCAGGAGACACTTCATGGTAGGGCTAGGGTGCCATTCAAACTAGAACTACGACTGTACAAACTGATCATTTCATGTTTCCCCTTTAAAAGACCCCTCTTTCCCTTCACTTACCGTCCGATCTACCCTATACCCAACTTAGATCACCCGGACTACCTACTGCTAAAGTTTATTATTTCCTGCACTCCCGTGTCTGATTCTCCTGTGTTGGTTCTGTGCAAGATCAAAAAAACTCCACCTTGTTTTACTCCCAGTTTTCGTCTGGTGTATCCGTGACAGCCTGCTTCATGTTCATGAGCTCTGCCTGCCATTTTGGATTATCTGCCTGTTTATTCAATAAACTGTTCATACCCAGGGCTTGTGTCCACTCTCTGCTATTGCACCTTTAGATCAATATATAATTCACTGCAGTTAAACTCTTAATAATAAACAGAGAAAAGGATTTATGCGGAAAAGGGAAACACACTTTAAATGTCACATTGCTTACTTGCCTACATTTCCTGTGTGTGTGTGTGTGTGTGTGTGTGTGTGTGTGTGTGTGTGTGTGTGTGTGTGTGTGTAAGAAATAAGAAAAAAGAAAAAAGAAAAGAAAGATTAGGCAGCATATGAAATTTTTTCTAATAAAAGTTTATTAAGCAGGAAAGAATTTTAAAGAAAAATGGAGATGAGAAAGTAAGACTATTTCATATTGCTTACTCTGAATTTCAGAAAGATGTCAATTCTGTACCCCTCAAGTTTTACAGCCATCCAAGTGTGTGTGTGTGTGTGTGTGTGTGTGTGTGTGTGTGTGTGTGTGTGTGTGTGTGTGTGTGTGTGGGTGGGTGCGTGTGCGTGTGCATGTGCTTGATTTATCTTTTTTAATAGCAGCACAAAATTAAACTTCATTGTATATTGCATCAGCTTTATTCATCACACTGACTGCATTTGAACAATAATACATCTCTTTATTCAAATAATACACACTGAGACACTCTCTCTCTCTCTCTCTCTCTCTCTCTCTCTCACACACACACACACACACACACACACACATGTGCACATAAACATATGCACACAGAGCACACAGGACATGGGTGACTCAGGTACAGCAGCAAGAAATGCAAAGAGTAGATAAAAGAAGGAATACAGAAAATGAATAACAGTAAGATTAAAGGAAATATGAAATATGACAAAGTAGGATAAGAGATGGAGAGATACAAAGATTTTAAAGACAAAGTATGAACTTTTAGAAAAAATTAAGCTTTTTGGTTCACAGATTTAAAAAAATAAAAGAATTGAGGGAGAGAAAAGAGTGGGAGAGTGGGAAAGAATTAAAAATAAAGCAAAAGCAAGCGAGAGAGGAAAAAAAAACAGAAACAGTATGTCAGAAAAAGTGTTAAACAAGAAAAAATGAAAAACAGGTACAGCGAGACAGAAAGAAATAGAAAATATCAATAGGATGATGTGAGTGTGTAAGAAAGAAAGAAAGAAAGAAAGAAAGTAAGAAAGAAAGGTCAGTGCATGCAAAGAGAAAACTGAAGAGGAAAATAAGACAAATAAGCCTCAGCCATAGAAAAGAAAGACAAAGGAAAGAGTAAAAGTACAAACATTAATGTAAGTAAGTAGAGTACAGAACAAGTGAAGGATTACATGGGATTGAGGAAACATTGCAGCAACAGAAAGAAAAGATGGATTACATCTGTAGATAAAAAGGAAGAAGAAAAAGAGTAAGAAGAAGAGCAGGAGATAGATTTAAAGATTTAATAAATAAAATAGCACATGTTAAGAGTGAACAAAGAAGAAAGCAATGGATTATTTATCACATTTCAAAATAAAAAAAAGAAAAGGGGTAAACAATAGAAAAGATGAAATTAGAAAAGAAGAAGAAAGGAAGAAGGCATTTATTAGGTACAAAAGAAGAGAATGATACAGAGAGCAGTGCATGCTGGGAAATAAGAGGGAGCAATTAAATCAGCTTAGAATGGAAACAAGCTTATTAGAGGGACAGCACATGTAGGACGTTTTGGAGACAAAGTGAGAGAGGCCTGATTGAGATGGTTTGGACATGTACAGAGGAGGGACATGTGGTATATAGGTAGGAGAATGCTGAGGATGGAGCTGCCAGGAAGGAGGAAAAGAGGAAGGCCAAGGAGGAGGTTTATGGATGTGGTGAAGGAAGACATGCAGGTAGTTGGCTTAAAAGATGCAGATGTAGAGGGTATGGACACGGATAATCCATTGTGGTGACCCCTTATAGGAGAAGAAAGAAAGAAAGAAAGAAAGAAAGAAAGAAAGAAAGAAAGAAAGAAAGAAAGAAAGAAAGAAAGCATGTGTACAGATCAAATAATGCAGAAACTAAAGCAATTTTGCAAACAATGCATAAGAAATAAGATGACAAGAAGAAAGACAATGAATAAGAAAGACAAGAAGAAATAAAAAAATTAAAAATAAAAAGGGAACAAGCAGATATATGTACAGATTAAATCATGCAAAGAAAAAACAAAAATGTGATAAAGCATAGAAAGAAAGAAAGAAAGAAAGAAGAAAGAAAGAAAGAAAGAAAGAAAGAAAGAAAGAAAGAAAGAAAGAAAGAAAGAAGATGTACAAATCAAACCATGCATAGAATAATAAAGCAATTTAGCAAACAATGGAAAAAAGGGAAAGAAAATTAAAAGAAAGAAAGATTGGTCAGAGTAGTAAATGATTTTTAAAAAAAAATTTTATTTAGCAGAATACTTTTTTAAAGAAAAACAGAGCAGAGAAATGACAGGAAAAACAAATGTGATACAACGATGAGATGGAGAAAAAGAAAGAAAGAAAGAAAGAAAGAAAGAAAGAAAGAAAGAAAGAAAAAAAGAAAGAAAGACTTCAGGCCTGTACAGATTTGCAAAAGAAAATAAAGACGTATAGGGAGTGATAGATCAGAAGAAAGAATGAAATAGACAAACAGTATGTCAGAAAGAGTGTTAAAAAAAGAAAAACTGAAAAACAGGCAGAGTGCAGCAGAAAGGAAATAGAAAATATCAATAGGATGATGTGTATGTGAAATAAAGTAGGAGGGGAAATTATTAACAAAAGAATCAAATAAAAAAATATGTAAAGAAAGAGAAAGGTAATAGATGACAGGAGAAAGACTAAAAGAAAGAAAGAAAATGGAGGACTGATATAGTTTTGATGATAGGAGAGCTAATAAAGGGCTGATGACTAATAGAATGTTGATGGGTGAGAGGTGATGGAGAGTGATGGAGGGATGTTTAATGGCTGATGGAGATCTGATTTTTGTAATTTAAGTGCATTTTTGTTAGCAACCGTTGGGACACAACTGTGTGCTAAATTATTACAAAATAGTTTATGGGTTTTTTGTAATAATCACCAATTAGTTACAAACCGGAAAGTTTCACATGAACACTTTCAATTTATCACGGCTTAATGCTCATGTAATTCGTGTAATCAGTAACACCCCATCATAATATATATAAAGAGGTAGCAGAGCAGAAAAGGGAAATACAGCAGCAGGCGTTGGAATAGACAGAGAGAGAGAGAGAGAGAGAGAGAGAGAGAGAGAGAGAGAGAGAGACAGACAGACAGATTTCAGCAGAAACAACAGAAAAGCTTGATAAATAAATACATTTAGACAAAGGTTTTGGAAAAAAGACACTAAAGACAGACGTCAAAGGCACACATGGGGAAGGCAAAAGCAATGGAATTGAAAGAAAAGGTATATCAATCACAGGGGTCACTCACACACACACACACACACACACACACGCACACGCACACACACGCACACACAAATGATTAATGTGTGTGCGTGTGTGTGTGTGCATACAGAGTGTGTAAGTTGTGACAGTAAAATAAACAAAAACATAAATACTCAAGATTTAGCCAGAAGACAAAGAGAAAAAGAGGTTCTCTAAAACATGAAAGATGCTTCTGGGAATTCAGGTGTGTGACGATATGATACGACACTTTCACATTACAATACAACATCTGACGCACGATATCAACATCCCTTCCAGCTCAGCATGGTGTGATAGCATGCTAATGCTATTGGTGTGAAGTATAAGGGTATCATAATACTGACTGATATCGTCACACACCTGAGTACCATCAGGACAGAGGTAGATTACAAATAGAGTGAGGAGGAAAAGGAGGAAAAACTGAGTCACCTGCACCTGTGCACCCTTCATCACACACACGCGCGCATGCGCGCACACACACACTGCACAGCACATCAATATTACAATAATCTACAAAAATAATTCCTATATTCACTAAGGTCTAGGTTCCTGCTTATTATCATTTCAAAAACATGTTAGCACATGCTATATATTGCGAAGGGCGGAGCTTAACACAAACCTAATTAGCTAGTTAGTTCATAGTTAACTAGTTAGCTTTGCTAGATTTGCTTTGATGTAACTAGACATGTTGTCTAGCATGCTAACATTAGGTATAGCATTATATTGTGCATTGAAATGGCATTATTTTTGCTAGCACTGAGAGTTAGCATTTTGCTGTTATGCTGATGCTATTGGACAGATTTTTACTTAAGCTCCGCCCTTTTGATGAAAAGGATGTACTCTAGTTCAAAAAATATGTGGCCTGTAAGGCCAAATCCTAATCCTGTCCTTCAACAAGCTAAAAGTGAACGTCATTATTTATCGTAGAAATACTGCAACCACATCAGCATGTTCCTGCTAACATCATAATTACACACACACATTTCCTGACCAGTGATTGATTGCAGTTCCTTTGTTTGCCTGAACTAGGTGGGATGATTAGCACATTAGCATACAACATTGTGTTGCTAATTGCACAAAAGGTAGCAATAATAATAATAATAAAATGGTGAGACTTAACAGCTAGCAGTACTGAACTCTTCTCTTTCAGTAGTTTATTCTCAGCTCAACGCTAACTACGACACTGTGAGCTTTGTGAGCACCATGTATGAGGTCAGTGTGGCTTGTGGCTTCTCCCAGGTTCTCTTCAGGTCATTGGTTGTTAGAAGCTCTGACCATTTCATCATCTAGGGGTCACCAGGAGTCAGTTCGGAAGTCAGTATGGGGTAAAGCGGTTGTAGCCTCCTCGATATAGACTCGCCTGAGGGAAAACACACACACACACCAAAATGAATCTCTGAAGATGGCAACATTAGTGTGGTCCAAAGTGTGCTATCAATGTATGTGTGTGTGTGTGTGTGTGTGTGTGTGTGTGTGTGTGTGTGTATCTCACCATAGTGCCGACTCCATAGGTGGTGGTTGGACCAACAGAGTGATGATAGGGATCAGTGGCATACACTCTTCCATACCTAAACACACACACACACACACACACACACACAGTTATATACACAAAGTGAACACAATGTTGACAAATGAATTATAAAAAATGTGATTAAACAATGCATAGACATTAGACTAGATTAATGTTACCCATCACTGTATGTAGCTGTAGCTGTGGCTGAAGGAGACTGAGCCACTCTGTACGCAGTAGGATATCCTCCCTAACACACAGACACACACATTTGTTATTTATGTCCTGTGTGGAACATATTAGCCCAAATTGTAATTCTATCTACTGTGTTATTTAATCAAAACAACTTGTTTTTAAACTCACATAGACTTCAGTTCCATATAGTCCTTCCTGGTAGACCACCCTGTAACACACAGACACAATACCCATCATCTTTATACTCTAACAGTGAGACAGATCCTGCTTCTTTTCTGTCTGAAAGTAAGACTGACCCTGGATAGGCTGGAACGGCAGTGGGCGTGGCGGCTGCAGCAGCAGAGCGGATAGTATTATACACAGCACGACCACGCCCTCTCAGGGCAGAGCCTCTGTAAGCCAGTGTGGCAGTGGGAACAGGGTAAGGAAAGCTGGCCACTACAAAAAAGGAAGAAATAAATCAATCCCATTGCGGTTCTCTCATTCAGTGATGATTTGTTTAGGCTCCGCCTAAATGTCCCTGTAATTATGTGTGTGTGTGTGTGTGTGTGTGTGTGTGTGTGTGTGTGTGTGTGTGTGTGTGTATGTGTGTGCATGTGGAGTACCTGTATAGAGTTCTGGAGCGTACATTGCTCCCATTACAGGATTAATCTTCCATCCTGCAGCTACACACAGACATAAGAAAGCAATTCGATGATTATTATTGTGCATTTTCTCAGGCAGAATTTTCTCCACATAGATAATGAGTGTGATGGCAAACTCACTGTTAACAAGAGGAGTTTGTGGTTTCTTTGTCACCACTCTGGCTGTGGCATTGTTCACCTTCAAAAAAAAGAAACATATATATTTCATAAATATATATGTAAATATTTATATTTCATAAAATCTTCAAAGTCATTAACTATGATGTATTCAACTGAATCGATTTCATCATAATGGATAATTATAATGCAATATCCATAGCAGTTACACATAGATCCTATAGCCCAGGTTGCTAATGATGTCGTCATATCAGGTCTTTACTACTTTTGCTCTATGTTTAAGATGGAAATTAAATGGCATAAAATAACCTTTTATTTTATTGTTTGCTAATAAGAAAGATTACTAGCTCTCATCGGCACACAATGCTGTAATCTTCAGAGAAGGCAGTACTGCTTCTATTACATGATCAGTATTTGTTGTTAAGACTGAACATCTGTAACCAAAACAGCATATAAACCAAGGTTCCTCATACACAAACACCAGAATATAATCTTGTAAGCATTTGTACCTCGATCTTTCTCCCCTCTACGATCGTCCCGTTAAGTTTCTCTCGGGCTCGATCGGCTTCTGATGCGTTCTCAAATGTAACAAAGCCAAAACCCTAAAGAACAACAAGAGGCAAGAGTCACAAACCCCAAATGCTAAAGAGTGAAAAAGGAACAGAATAGGAGTGTCTTATGAACAAATAGCTTAATCTGGGAGACAGGAAATAAAACATTACTTTTGAGCAACTTTTGAGCAACAACTTACTTTTGAGCCTCTCTCATTGAAGATGATCTCTACATCCAGGATTTTGCCAAATTGCTAAAAGAAAAAAGATGTTTATTCTTGACACCCAGAGCTAAGATAATTGCTTTGTGTATGCAAAAGTCTTTTAGGCATACAGAAGAATAAAAATAGGGAAATAAACTAAGGCCAAAGTTCAGATTATCTGATACGGTATTAGGCACTGAATCAGTTTAGAATTAATTTTATTCAGTTAGTAAAAAAAGATTGATTTTGTTTGAATCATTTCATATTCAGTTTGACTGATACTTGATATATTACTTTTTCATAATAATGACATTTACATTACATTACAACTATTCTATTTATTTCTTTATTTATTGCATATTTCTTTTTTTTTTTTTTTTTTTTTTTTTTGTATTTATGAATTTATATATGTTTTCTTTACCCCAAACATCTGTCTCAGATCAGGATCGCGGAATCTGAAAGGAATATTTGAGACATGAAGGCGTTTGGGTTGGGCTTTCCCAGAACCCTCTTCTTCACTGCTGCTTCCTGGTCCAGCGCCTGTCACCACAGGAACATTTAGAGGCTGGGAGTCAGAGGTCACAGGAGCCAGACCTTCCTCCTAAGCAATGGACAGCGTGACAAAAAGAGAAAAAATTCAAAGTAACAATGATGGAGCGGAGTAAAGGTACACTAGCAGAGCCTTTAAAAATGCAATGTTCCAAATGCTAGCTAAACAAATATGATGCTTTCTCGTCATTAATACAAGAGCCAAATGGCAGCTGTTGTGATTAAACTAGCAAGACAGAATACTAGCATTTGGAGTGGAGCTTACATCTTGTCATGTGTCTAAAACAAGTCATGTGACCAGTACTATGCTGTTCATATGCACTTACTGAACTTTTTACAAAGTAATTTTATGTCAGAAGGTTTTCACTGCATTTTCATGGAATAACAAAACACAATGAATGAAAAACAAGAAATTAAACAACACAAAAAAGAAGCAGAAGTGCATTCTCCATCCAGTGACAGAGTGCTTAATCACAGCTCTCTGATCACATGATCACACATGCCCATTAGAAACAGCACAACTACTTCAGAAAAAGGGAAAGCCTGAGAAAGAAACAGCAAGAGAGACAGTGAGTGACAGAGGAAGAGAGACGGATCAAAATATAATAACCTGTACGTGTCAATACGATCAATAATCAGCCGTTCCTGATGCACTTACACGCAACAACATATTAAAAACATCTGATTATATCATCACATTTTACATCATCAGTGTGGATAAAAGACCCCATGCAGTACAGCACTACAGCTAACAGTGCGTAACACCCACAAACACTACCCACAATGCACCACGATGCCACGGAATGTGTATGTGCATATGTTTGTGTGTGTGTGTGTGTGTGTGTGTGTGTGTGTGTGTGTGTGTGTGTGTGTGTGTGTGTGTGTGTGTGTGTGAGAGCCTGTCTCACCAAAATGCCATTGCACTGTTATGCTGTTATCATCATAATCATCAAAAAGTGTGTGTTACAGACAGCAAATTAAAGACAACTAAACTGCTGGAGCCAAAAAAATAAAGGGATAAAAACTGTGAATAAAAGAAATAAAGCACAGGGGCCCAGAAAAGCAGGAGATACTAGGATTAGCTGCAGCTGTGGAGAAAAAGAGAGTATGGGAAGTAGAAAGAGAGTGTGAGTGAGAGACAGACAGACAGAGACAGATGGTAGAAAGAAAGAAAGAAAGAAAGAAAGAAAGAAAGAAAGAAAGAAAGAAAGAAAGAAAGACAGAAAGACAGAAAGAAAGAAGTGACAGAGAGAGAGAGATGCAGGAAGTGTAAGACTTTACAGTGCTACAATATGGCAAAGGAGGTTAAAGGGCAATTATGCACGATTCCATGTAAAAGGGCAAATATTAATTAGGAGGGGATATATAGGTGTATAATCATCATCATCATCATCATCATCATCTTCAGTTGTAGCACACAGACAGAGCAGGATATGTTTGCTGGGGTGGGGTGTGATGAGTGTGTATGTGCAGGGGGCAGGGTTTAGGTGCTATGATGTCACGATGCAGAAGTGTGAACCTGGATGAAAGAGAAGAGAGAAGGAGCTCGTCCGCTCTGAAACCTCCAATGTGTGATTCTGTCGCTCCTAGTGGCAGAATATATATAAACGGTCTAGTTTAGAGAGGTCCCTATCCACCCTTGTTACAAACGCACTCTCATCCACCTACCCTAGATTGAGTACATTTAAGAAAAATCCTAAAATTTGAAGTCATTACCACATGAAAGTAATAACCACCACATTAAACAGACACACTGAGAAAAAGACAGGTGTGTGTGTGTGTGTGTGTGTGTGTGTGTGTGTGTGTGTGTGTGTGTGTATTGCTATACATATCACAGATACCCAGCTCTCAACTCTGACCATGTAGGGTAATGCAGCTGACAGACACACACACACACACACACACACACACACACACACACACACACACACTGCCTCTTATAGATCATACTTTGTGGATGTAAAGTGAGCTGGAGCTGTTCTACAACACGCACGCGCGCGCGCGCACACACACACACACACACACACACACACACACACACACACACACACACACACACAGAATATAAAGTGTTTAAAAAGATTCCACATTAATTACAGATTATTACAAGTAAAGAATGAGAGTACATTTGAGAAAAATAACTATATTATTTTATAAATATTTAATAAATATTAATGCATTTATTTATTATTACTTATTAATAAGTAATAGATATTTAAAAACACCCATGAGTTATAAAATGTTTATAACAAAGGCATAAGCTGCCTATAAATAGTATCAGTTATTATGCATAAGGCGTATTTTCCTCACCCTGTTACACATTGTTAAATATTTACCTTCAGTCCATGAATCAATTGTCTTTCTCTTACCGTGTTATTAGCGGTTAGAGGCTCCGCCCCCTCATGCTGAGCGCTCTGATACACTCGGAGCTGATGGTGGTCTGGGTAATCAGAGCTGGAGTGGGCGGAGCTAAAATCAAGTGTTGGGAGTCTGGCTGCAGGAGTGGGTGGGGCTTGTCCAGGTGGTGGATATGAAGGGGGTGCGGCATAGACCTGAGGGAGGGCGGGGTCACTGCTGCCTGGCCCCGCCTCCTGAGCAGGAGCACCCTATAAGAAAGAGCAGAGACAGATACCCTATAAAATATGAAATGCAATATTAAAATATTAATAAATTGTAACCTTCTGAAAATTTTATATCTCAATTGAAACTGATTATGTAAATACAGTTGGTCCCCGATTCGATGGTTAGACTTACGATTTTTAGATCTTCCGATGACAATAGTGATACCAAATTTTTTTAATATATATAGCATTTGATTTTTCATTTAATAGGTTGGGACGCTTCCAGGATGTGCACATTTCCCACCTTAGGTGATGTCTTACTCTCGTTAGTGGTCGACAGACTTCAGTTGTCTTGGTATCAGAGCGTGTATTTTTTTCTGTTTTTGGTGTTTTAAAACGCAATTTTAGCTCTTGCCAGTGTTTTATCTCTTGTGTCTTTTATCAGCCTTGCCAGACACTGAAACAAACCGTGTTTATACATCACGATAATGTACATTTTTCTGTTTTGCTATATTATGTACTGTAATATGCTAAATTATTAACAAATTGCAGTATACATACAAATCAACATTCGTTAAGACTCCTGAGTAAGCTAGGCCATGTCTCAATTTACTATATTTTCAAGTTTTCGATGGTGTCACTGTAACACATCTAAAGGACTACCTGTAATTAACTAACAGCCAATTAAACAAACTATAATTTTAGTCCACAATTTAATGATAAGTAATTATAGATTATCTGTATTGTGTGTGGAAAAGATACAATACAAAACTAACACTTTAAATACTTGTCTTCACAACCTCTTCACAAAAAAAAACACCAAAAAACAAAACAAAAAAAAAAACAGATTAGAACCCAGTTTTTCTCATTAAAAAATATTTTTTGTTTATAAATGATTATCTAAAATACAGAAAATGTGTTAAACGAGCTTTTGTGAAACTGAAAATATTCACCAAAACAGTAAAAATCTCTGGATAATTTTTAATTATAATAAAGATCAGACCCCATAAAATGTAAACTATTGAAAGAATGAAGCTTCTCTTACCATCTCAGTGCATCTTCTCTTCTCTCACCACACACACTCACATGCTTTAATGATCTTGTATTAGCCCTGCCCACTACTGCACATTAACCAATCACTGCACAGCTTAACCCATCTGCCCCTGTCCATCATCCTCCTGCCCCCTTCCACCTGTCCCGTCCTGACACTAAACAGAAGCTTGTGTTT
>MU551696.1:5794587-5863260 GCA_024362625.1 Silurus asotus | reverse complement strand
TGTGTGTGTGTGTGTGTGTGTCTGTGTGTGTCTGTGTCTGTGTGTCTGTGTGTGTTTGTTTTTGAGTCTCACTGCTTCCTGATGATTATTTTCTGAGATTTACAACAATTACAATAGTCTGATGAATACATCATACCTTTTTGTCCATTTATAGTTGCATGTGATGCCATTTATGTTATAGCAGGTATAAACAATCATTTTTAAACAATAAACAATTTGCAAGTTACTGCAAAACCATGAAGAAGTGTTACCCAGAGGTGGAAAGTAAAGAAGTACAAATACATTGTTACTGAATTTAAGTAGATTTTTCTGGTATCAGTACTCCACTTCACTATTATTTTTTTTTGTTTTTACTTTAACTCAAAAAACGTTTACAAAAATATCTGTACTTTCTATTTATTCCATTTTAAAAACATGCTTGTTACTTTACTTTAGTTTTGGTGTAATGTCAATATCTTTTCTTCTTATTGCATGCTGTTTTTAGCTCATCAACCTATTTCCTGTCATTGTGCGGCTTTTTCAATCTACTACTGGTGTATAATGTCCTGGCTCTCACACACCACAGATGTAGACTAGTTTATTAAGCTAACAACGAGCAAGACAGAAGGCAACAAGACAGTATAGATAATGTAAATGAGACAGAGGGAGTCAGTGATGTAAACATGACTGAGAACAGAGACAGTCCTGATCACCTGATCAAGATCATCTTTTCTCTGCTTGTGTTCTATATGGTGGATGTTCAGCCTGCCAACATTCATTACATAACAAAATGAAAAATTTGTTTAATATTTTAATAAGGGCAGTCAAAAAGTGTTAATGTGTTAACGCAAATTCATTTTAACAACCCAAATTTTATTAACGCACGATTATTGCAGCACACATTTCTGTTTGACCATTTTTATTAAAATTATAAATAAATAAAAATAAAAGAGGTCAAAATCAAAACAGTGCAACACACTTTTATTCACAACATCCTTTCTTTACTCAGATATATTGAGAAATAAGCTCCATAAAACCATTTAAAAAAAAATTTAATTGATGCACCTAGTATGAAATCAAGCACCAAAATCCAACTTGGGTTGACAAATGTGCCGGCAGTTTTATGTAATTTTTCCATAATAATAACAACACACTGTGCTTTTGTAAAATAAAGAAAACAGACAAGCCTCTCTGTCATCTTGCTTCACAGACACATATATAAAACAACCTGAATTTTAGTGAGTACTTGCCTGACAGATATGATAAATATATTAATAGAAGGCTTAATATATCACAAAACAAATATTCTATAATGATTTCATTAGTATGAAAGTAAGAAGAGGTAGTTTCTCCGATATCCCTTAGTGTGAAAACCTAGCATAGGTTCCGTTTGGTGTCCTAGTTTACATATAAGCTTAATGATTTATGAGTTGTAAACTCAGAATTTCCCTGCCCCTCACCTTCCAAATCTTTTTTTTTTTCCAAACTGGCCCTAATTCTCTGTCGTAATAAAAAACATACATTTGCATAAAGCGTTTAAATCTGTCCATGCCCATGTTCATTAGAGTATTAAAAATGTGAAATTCAAGGTATTTTTTTTTATTTAAGGTACATTTAGAACGTGCAATTCAATATTTTAATCAATTGGCAGCCCTAATATTATGTCCTGATGTCCAGTTACGAACGTGACACTAAACCAGGTAGTATTAATGGCTACTTTTGACTTAAGTACATGTCAGAGCCCAAACTTTTTACTTTTAATTGGGTAAATAAGTATAGTAAGTACTCTAACTTTTACTAGAGTATTGTTAAACATGAGTATCTATACTTCTATTTAAGTGAAGGATGTGAGTACTTTTGCTTCTTCTGTCAGGAAAAATGTCAGAAAACTTAAAGTTACAGTTTTCTGTTACAAGAACTGACATTGGGGACTCATGACAGCATATCAATAATTACACACATTTTTCATTTGTGCACTTTACATATGCAAGTGAATCATCTGCATTAATATGAACCAGCACTATTGTCAGAGCTGCTGTTATAGAGAATTATTCAACGCGTTCTGATCAATCACAATCTATAGTTTATACTATGCATTACCTTGACACCCTTATCTTAAACTAGAACAGAGAAAAAGGAGAACAAAGAGACAAAATGTTCTGAAAATGTTTGTTATGAATGATTTGGTGTGAATGTAAAACAGGGAAAGTGATGTTAGTGATGATACACACACACACACACACACACACACACACACACACACACACACACACACACACACCTGTCATTTGGCTGAATGACTTCAGCTGTCCTGACTTCTCACCCAGATTGCAGATTCAGAAAATCAGAGACAGCAGTATCCCCTACATTTGAACTCATATGTCTGTGACACGTTAATCAGCAGTGTGAGAGAAGGAGCACACTAGAGTGCTTCATACTTAAAAATAAAGTGTATCTCATCATTGTTTTGTTCCACATTGGTGCATGCGAATGAATGAGTGTGCTGTTTTAAATACATTGCAAATGTGCACACTCTCTCTCTCTCTCTCTCTCTCTCTCTCTCTCTCTCTCTCTCTTTCTCTCTCTCTCTTGCTCTTTCTCATTCAATTTTTTTCTTATTAATTGCTTCATTTTTCTTAGAACATAATATTCCTTCTTCATTGTGTTATACAATTAAAACCTTTAATGGTTTATGTTACCAGTATCTACTATTCAAAAACACAGACATCTCCGTTGTATCATTTACAATAAGTATATATATTGTTGTATGTGTTCATGGTGAAAGCCCCACTCTGCTGAACTTTAGCATGAAACCAGTTCATTGTGACCCTTCTAATAAAACACATTTTTTATGATTCATAAGAGACATTAAAGAACAACAAACTAGAGCTTAAACACACCAAACACACAATCTAGTTAATAAAACATTATACAACCCAGTGATTGTTATTATATTGTATATTAAACCAAAGAGCAGTGTGGAGCTGGGACCTAAATTGTCAAAAGGTGCAGTCCACTTTATTATCTACCATCCTGGCACTATTTTTGTGTTGTGGGTTTGGTTTATTATTTAATTAAATGTAAAATGATGTTCGGTATTGTAATTAAGATTAAAATGTGCATCACTTTTTTATCATAACTAAAATTATTTTTTACAGAAATACCCTGTATGCTATATACACACAGACTGAAAAAGTACACTCCAGTTTTGTGTAACAACACAATAACAACAATGCTTTACTAGTACATAACTATACAGTAAACCTGTTTTTTTTATGATAAAATAATTACTATGTTATTAATTACTAATTACATTACAATGTGGTTTAGAGCTTATCAGAGAGGCTGTTTAGGCTTTTTCATCCTATTTCATACAAAAGACAGACACATATCCTATAATTAAAGTACTAATCATATGAAAGGGTATCATATGTTTTTGTGTTGTTTTTTTTAGTTTGAATGAAACTCACTGTGAAGCTAACATGACACATGACTTGAAGCATTCAAACATCCAGTCCTTTGAAATCACAATTACAGCTGTTCATCTGTCTTTAATAATTGTGTGTGTGTGTGTGTGTGTGTGTGTGTGTGTGTGTGTGTGTGTGTGTGTGTGTGTGTGTTTTTGTGTAAAATTATTAATAGTATTATTATCATTGATGTCTTGTGCCTTACAAGAACTTCACCTGTAATGTCACCTTCCTGTTCTTCTTGTTTAAACTCTTTATCCTCAATTTACAAGGGAGCTGTTTTAGTTATGGGAGAGTGTCACTTCATCACACACACTTACACACACACACACACACACACACACACACACACACACACACACACACACACACACACACACACACACACCTTTATAAGTGTCAGTTACAACCCCCACCTTTCAGCTGTCACTTTTGGGGTTAAAGATCAGCAATAGAAACAGCTGAAGGACTCCTCACACACATACACACACATACACACACAGATGCACACACACACACTCTCCTGGTCTGATCATTTCTTCACATCTTTAAACATATTTAAATAATAATTCTGAAAAACACTGATGTGATGCTGCTCACACGCAAGCTAGAATACCAGAACTGTGTGTGTGTGTGTGTGTGTGTGTGTGTGTGTGTGTGTGTGTGTGCGTGTGTGCGTGCGTGTGTGTGCATGCTAATCTGCATTGATAGGCAAAGACTAAAAATACAGTCTGTACAAACACACACACACACACACACACACACACACACACACACACACACACACACACACACACACACAGGTTAAATTAGGAGCAGCTAGTTCTGTTCAGTGTGTGTTACTGTGCAGAGGAATCTAATTTTATAAAATGTACAATAGTATGATAAACCTAGTATATCACAATACATATCACAATGTATATGTCTAGTACAATATTGCAATATACCATTATATCAAGTATATTATTTTATCTAAACAGATGAGAAAATATAATGTTTAAAATGTCTGAATGTGTCTAAAATCTATCTGAATATGTTTGTAATTGTAATGTATATATATATATATATATATTATATAAAATATGGCCAAAATGATAAAGTCTTCATCATACATATTATCCCTCCATTTGATTACAAACTGGCCTCAAATTCATCCTCACTATCACATTATCATAATCATAACATTACTGCTTAAAATTTAAGTTATTTTCCTATAACAGCAGCCCTGACAGTAGTGCCAGTTTATATTAATGCACTCGTGTTAACACATTTCGGTTTCTATAATGATCAGGTAATGCACATGTACACATGTACACTGATAATAAACAGATTCATGGAAGGAGTCTCCAGTGTCAGTGCTTTGTAAAAGGCAGTGAAAAGAGGATTTCTTCTTTGCACTTTCTCAGTAAGAAATAAAGACAAGCTGCCTTATCAACTTCATAATGGTTTATAGGCGCTATAACACAAGTAAGAACAGATACTGACATTAATAAATAGATTAAAAGGAAGTATGACATTTTATTATTGTTAGGTTGTGGTGGTATCCCCGGAATAAAACATTTTGTGTCTAAATGTGTTCTGTTCTAAACTATCTAGTGGTAAATGACTTTTCAATGAAAGCATGATTGTTACGCAATATACAGGTAATGTGTCTTCTTATGTACGTGAGAGATATCAGACAGGTTTAAATGAACAGCATGGAGCATGAGGGAAATGAAAGCATGTTAAAATAAAGAAAGAAAATTGCACAGAAAATTGCAAAGGATAGGAGGAAGAAAAACAGATATAGAAGCAAAGAGAGCGACAGATATAGAAGAACATAGAGAAACAGATATAGAAAGACAGAGAGAGACAAGAGAATTGGAAAGATATTTACAGAGAGACAGACAGAAGAGTGAGCGAGAGAGAGAGAGAGAGAGAGAGAGAGAGAGAGAGAGAGAGAGAGAGAAACAGATTAAGAAATAGGGCATAAAGAGCGAATAGACAGACGGAGTAAAATACCTGTTTAAGAAAGAGACATGTATAAGACAGAGACTCTGTGGTTACCTGCATTAGGCTGGGGTAACAGGACGTTTGTGGATACATAGGCAGACCGTACGGCTGCAGGATGACTGCAGGCGAGGACAACATGTTGCATAGCCAGGAGAAGACAGACAGATAAGTGTAGAAAAGATCTCTAGAGAAAGACAGCAGAACCCAGGTGATAGAACCGAATCCAGAAACCAATGGAGAGAAATGAAAATGATCCAATAACAGAGGAAAAGTGTCAAATGAAAAGGAAAAAGAAGAGAAGGAAAGTGAAAAGCTGAGTATGTATCGAGAGCAAATCTGTGCTGAGCTCTGAAGAGTACAACATGTGTTCATTACTCTGTGTGTGTGTATGTGTAGCAGCTCTGACAGATGGAAACACATGTTTAGAATCATGTTACACCGCTGATATAAATAGCAGCTGTGTTGCTGCTCCACTTTTAGCTGATCTCAGAACAGTTAATGATTTTAATTGTGTGTAAAGTTTTCAGAAATTCTATAAAGAGTATGAAATTAAAAGTGATGGAGACACAGCTATGGAAATAACACACATTTTATATATACACTTCAGATCCCCATGGAAATCCCAAATATCCTAACATCCCAAACATATCAAACCATCAAGAACTCAATTAAATCCTAATGCTGTTTAATTTTATATTTTATGTACTTGAATTTTCAGGGAACAGATACAGCAAAACATAAAATGATTTTAAAAAGCTAATATTTTTACTTTAAAAATACACAACTATTATTATTTGTCAGGATAAAGCTATAGTTATGTGTATGTGTTATGTGTATTATATTTACAACCTAAAAATGAATTATCTTAAAATAATAAAATGTACTAGCTACTTTTGAAATCCAACACTTCTGGTAAACAGGCTGTGTGGCCATTAAATCATTAATACCCTGTTCATTCATTGAATCATTTTAATTCTGTGTTAATTATAAGTATTGCTTTCTATAAAACACTAATGGCATCATGTTTCTAATGACATTATGCCATTAAGAAGATGAAGAAGAAGAAGAAAATATTTCTCTCTCCTAACTGATTCAATAAAATTGTATTTGAATCAGTTAGGAGAGAGAAAGATTTTCTTCTTCTTCTTCGTCTTCTTCTTTCGGCTGCTACCATTAGGGGTCGCCACACCGGAACATCTATCTCCATACCCCCCTGCTCTTTACATCTGCCTCTTTCAAACCAAAAAGATAAAGATTTTATGAAACAATGTTAAATATACATACTGTCCACTTTGATAGGAACCCCAGTAAAACTGCTTATTTGTACAGTTATACAATCAACCAATCATGTGGGCAGAGAATGTGAATGGTGAAACATGTTGATGAAGGTAAAAATCCGTTTCACGGATAATGCCATCATCACGATCCTTGATCTGACCCTTGCCCACCTGAATAATAAGGACACATATGTACGAATGTTGTTAATAAACTTCAGTTCACCATTCAACACAATCATCCCTCAGCACCTGATTGAGAAGCTGAGCCTACTGGGCCTGACATCTCTCTCTGCAACTGGATCCTGGTCTTCCTGACCTGGAGACCTAAATCAGTCCAGAATGGGAACAGCATCTCCAGCACCACCACACTGAGCAATAGGGCTCCATAGGGCTGTGTGCTCAGTCTTCTCCTTTTCACTTTGCTAACTCACGACAGTGTAGCAATGCACAGCTTGAACCACATCATCAAATTTTCTGATGACATATATGAACAACATATACGAAGGTTTTCTCAGATTTCTTGTCGATAAGAAATGTGTAGGCAGATATCCTAACATCGGTATTCTTGTTATCTTATTTTTAGTGGAAACTGTACTGCAGCCAGGAACTACAGGAACTCAAAGACATTTTGGCCTCAGTTTTCTTCTGTGTGATGATATCTATCCATTATAACACTTCCAAGTGTTAGAATAATGTTCAAAACTGAAAGTCATTGCATTTCACTTATATATATATATACAGTACAGACCACATGTGGAATTATATACATAACAAAAAAGTGTGAAACAACTGAAAATATGTCATATTGTAGGTTCTTCAAAGTAGCCACCTTTTGCTTAGATTACTGCTTTGCACACTCTTGGCATTCTCTTGATGCCTAATTGAACCAACAATATGACATATTTTCAGTTCACTTTTTTGTTATGTATATAATATCATTATCATAGTTCTTGAGTTGCTCAGTAACTTTATGTATCTTTGATCTGTTCATGTAGAACAATGAAAAGTCTCCCCAAATGGAAATACTTCAGTAAAGTACAGATACAGGAAAAAGCTAATTAAGTGCAGTAACAAATCCCATTTACTTCATTACTGTCCACCACTGTATATCACATTATAACAAGATTTTTTTTTTTCTTGCATAACTAATTATTGAATCATGGACTGTAATTATATTGCTCTTTAATTTGTAATGGTGTTCCTTCAATTAAAAACAAGTAGTTCGAGACTCACATCTCCTTAACCTTTTGTACTACACTTGAATAGGTCAATTTTATTTTAAGCTACTTTTTACTCGAGTAGATGTTTAGACCGGTAACTTTACTTGTACAAGTCAAATTTGATTAAAGTAACAGTGCTTTTACATGAGTAGAATATTTTATTAATCTTTTCACCTCTGATCAGTGAGTTATCAGCTGTACTGTATATATATTTTAGAACTGTCCCTGTGTGATGCTCATGTAAAACATTTGCTTGCATTCATTTCGATGGGTTACTTAATGTAATCTCAGATTCTTTGATAACAGTGTGAGGTGTTTCATTATGGGAATCGCTTCGGGTGTGACCAACTACGGAAGCTCCTATGACACCACGTCAGTCTTGACAGACAGGTCGATCTGAGATCAAGCTTCGCCAGTCGTTCTTTTTCTAACCAGCGTTTCACTATGTGAGATATAGACCACTACCGGATTGCATGTTATCATGCTATATATCTGGCTCCTAGCACTGCATGTGCTAAGGATGACTCAGACACATTCAGTCTATAAAATCGCACAAAGGTGTGTGGCGTAGCCCAACCAGCTGCCGTACAAATTTCCTGAACAGAAACCCCTTTAAGTAGGGCCCATGATGTTGCCATTCCCCTAGTAGAGTGGGGCCCTTAGACCCTCAGGTGCCCTAGAAACTCTGCATTCATATGCTAGAGATATAGCCTCAGCAATCCAGTGAGACAGTCTCTGTCTTGACAACGGCTTCCCCTTCTGAGAAGCAGCCCAAGTCACAAACAGCTGGTCATTCTTCCTAAAGCCTGCTGTTCTCTTGACATATGTATTGAGAGCCTGCACCGGGCACAAGTAATTCAACCTCTCCTCCTCCCTAGAAGAGAATTAAGAAAGGTTGAAAGCCAAAAGCTCTGCAATGGGACATCTATAAGAAGAATCCATTACTTTGGGTAAAAAATGCCATCTTATGGCAAAATAAAACTTTTGAAAGCCCTGGGACAAACTGTAAACAAGATGGACTGACAGACAGGGCTTGCAGCTCACTCAAAAATTTAGCTGTCACCAAAACCACAATTTATATAAATTATAGTGATTGGCCAGGCACAGTGACCGAGCTGGAAAGGATGTGCTGCAAGTAAGAGCAATAAAGGATGGAGATGGAAATGTGTTGACCAGTGAGGAGAGTGTGTTGAGAAGGTGAAGGGAGTATTTTGAGAAGCTAATGAACAAGGAAATGAAAGAGAGAGAAGGTTGGATGGTGTGAATAGGAAGTAAATAGGATTAGTAAGGAGGAAGTGAGGGCAGCGATTAAGAGGATGAAGAGTGGAAAGATGGTAAGACCCGATGACATACCGGTGGTGGTATGGAACTGTTTAGAAGAGAGGGCAGTGAAGTTTTTAACCAGGTGGTTCTGATTTTGATTTTGGAAGGTGATAGGATGCTTTAGGAATGGAGTAAGCTGGTGGTGGTCCTTAAGCATAAGGGAGATGTGCAGACCTGCAGTAACTACAGGAGAATAAAGTTGACCAGCCACACCATGAAGTTATGGGAAAGAGTAGTGGAAGCCAGGCTGAGAGAAGATATGACAATCTGTGAGCAACAGTATGGTTTCATGCAGAGGAAACACATACAAATACAAATATATTAAAACAATATAAATTATTTCTTCTTATTTCGGCTTCTTCCATTAGGGGTCGCCACAGTGGATCATCCGACACCATACCCCCCTGTCCTCCACATCTGCCTCTTTCAAACCAACCAAACCAGTGCATTACTTTGCACTGTTGACCCAAGGTACCCTACTTTTTGCATATTTTCAGTATTTGCTCTTGTTAGGTAGCGCCTGTAGCGCCATCCATTGTACATAACTAGCAGGATGAATGCAGTCACAGAGTTAACAGTTATCTTACTGGGTTTGCTAATCTTATATATATGTATTGGTATGACAGACGGTAGCCTGCGGTCCAAGTGGAAGTGTTTCTGATATAAATCGTGTCACCGGTGCAGGTTTAACTTTCCACATTGTGCTATTTATGTTTTATTTCAAGAAGTTATTGCAGCATCACACAAGATGTACGCATGCGTGGTAAAAAAAATGACGCGAGCGCCGGGCGCGTGCACGTGGGTTGTATAAGACCCGCAGTCACTTCCGCTCACTCTCTTTTCCGTTTTGACTCTGAGGAGGACGGGTAGGTCGCATTCTTTACCGTAGCAGTGCTTGCGAATGTTTTTTTTAAAAACAGGATTCTCGCTATTTTAGTGAAATGTAAGTCCTGGTTAATAGCTACATGTCTGTATGCACAGAGCTGTGAGTGTAGAAGATGGTGGGGCGGTGTGTGGTGAAAGAGTCCTGAGCTCGGGCCTCGAAACCGCCGCCATGTTAGTCTTAGTAGTGCCGAGTGTTACTAAAAGGCATGTTACTAATAATAAAGATAAATTTTAATTAGCATGTTTAGGGTAATTGCTCATGTTAAGTGGATTATATCACTGTTTATTAATATTCTGTTCAATAATCATTTATCCTATTTTTATTATTTACTGTATGAGGGGTGCAGAGGAAAACACGTGGGTTCGAACAACAGAATATACGATAGATCTAATAAAGTAAGGGTCATAGTTCAGGATAGTCTTGAAGCACGATTTCCGGTCACAAAAACAAACATTTTATTTTATCTATTATTTTTCCCTCTCTTTGGCTGATGATTAAAGCTGAAATCTGTCAGACTGACTGTGGTGTCATGAATTCCTCGTCAATGAGGCCTAAGAGACTGTGTCCAGTAAAGCGTCTGTGCATATAGTGGACATGTTTGACAAGCCTATATTCAAGCTACTGAACCTCCACATGTGTTTTTTTTTTGCATCCTATGTGGCAGGTGTGGATAAGTCACCATGCCGGTTGCCCGCACTTGGGTGTGCAGTAAGACGTACGTCACTCCACGTCGTCCCTTCGAGAAGTCCCGTCTCGACCAGGAACTCAAGCTCATTGGTGAGAATATGTATATTAAATTCTCTTTGGATACTTTGACAGTGTAAAAACCAGTTATATCTTTGTGGATTGTTCTTGGATTCCAACTTCTGGGCACAGGCCTACGACTGCTGAACTGAGTTTAAAATCACATTTGCTTTTAATTAAATTGGGAAAAAAATCCCTGTATAATTTTAGTCAATATTTATTTACTGTTTTGACCTCCACTAGAGAGTAAATTGCAATAGAAATAATTTTACCTGCAAGTTGAATTATAGCTGTTGTGTATAGTTTGTGTTAATGTGTATTGTGTGGTTTGTGTTACAGGTGAGTATGGTCTGAGGAATAAGCGTGAGGTCTGGAGAGTGAAGTTCACTCTGGCTAAAATTCGCAAAGCTGCCCGAGAGCTGCTCACTCTGGATGAGAAAGACCCCAGGCGTCTCTTTGAGGGTAAGACTTGACATGTAGCTTTGGGTGCCATGGTGTCTGAACTGTTCAGTTACAGTAAATTGTAGTATTGTGCACTTGGCAAATCTTACTATTTCATACTACACAGCGAGTGCTATAATTTTGAACCTGTGTGTAGGTAATGCCCTGCTGAGGCGTCTAGTGCGCATAGGTGTGCTGGATGAAGGGAAGATGAAACTCGATTACATCCTGGGTCTGAAGGTAGAGGATTTTCTGGAGCGCAGGCTGCAGACACAGGTCTTCAAGCTCGGCCTAGCCAAGAGTATCCACCATGCTCGTGTCCTCATCCGCCAGAGACACATCCGGTAAGACATCAGGGCCCCCTATAATGAGGCTGAAGTTTTCTAATAACATTTGTACAAGCCTAGCTAACCACATAGCTTTCAACTTTGTTCTGTTAGTCTTCATGTTCAAAATCTTAACTTTGTTGCGAAAGGTTGGAACGGTCATTGGTGAATCATAGCATGATTTTTGGCACATTTGTGGTTCACATCCTGTATTGAACCTGTGCTTCCTGTCTTGTTAGCCCTCGCTGAGCAAATGTGAAATTTCTGCAAGGTCAATTCGGCAATTCAGCCGTATACCTTTGCCTATGTTAGTGTGTGCTTGTCGAGCCGTGAGCAGGCCCTACGGACTGGAGCAGTTTTTGCACTACAGGTAACGCTCACTGGCCCAACCACATTAACACTAAGGCTAATGATCGCTCTAGGTGTCTCTCTTGGCCGATGATTTAAGCCAAACGGTGTCAGATTAACCATGGTGTCACGAATTCCTCGTCAATGAGGCCTCAGAGAGAGATCTAGATCTTTGTGTTTTTGAAGATAAGGTTGCATTAAAAAAAAACTGGTGAGCGGTGGTTCCCAAAAACCTCTTTAAAATTTATTCCTCAAGCGGTCTAGTTTTGGAAAGTTAAGTGTAAATGCTGCTGAAATGGTCAATTATTATTCCTTAGCTGCTGGTGCATATTTTAAAATTATTTTTTTTTACACTTTGTGTTGTTAATAAGCTACTTTACTGTGCGTGTCTGTGTAGTGTGCGTAAGCAGGTGGTGAACATCCCGTCGTTTGTGGTGCGTCTGGACAGTCAGAAACACATCGACTTCTCCCTGCGTTCTCCATACGGAGGAGGACGTCCCGGTCGTGTAAAGAGAAAGAACGCCAAGAAGGGCCAGGGTGGTGCTGGAGGTGCCGACGATGAGGAGGAGGATTAAACCAAATCTGCACATTGAGGGAGCTGTACACTACTGTCTGTTTCTCTCTCTCTGCTTTTTCAAATAAAACAGAATTTTCTGCCACATTTGTGTCTTGAATTCAATTTGGTTTGGAGACATCATGTTAGCTGTTCTACATAATGCACTGCATTCAGGTTGTGTGCAGATGAAAGTTCATGTGTACCTATAGCTCACAGCAGCCTAGACATAATGCTTATGAGATGGTACATTTGGTGGAGTTATGAGACTTGTTAAAGCAAATAAAATTTATTTGGTATTCTGTCCATGTTCAGACAGTGACAACCATGTTTTAAAGACGTTCAAATGTTATGTATTTCTAAGTAAATTAAATGGGTGTTAAAATTGGAAAAGGCATTAACATGGGTAATTTTAACATTTGGGTAATCTTCATCCTGCTTCAGATTAAAATACAGCTTTTAAAAGTAAGGACACTCCTCACAGTTTAGCATCCAGTTTAGTGTATTGTCTCAAAGGGACAATTCTATAGAAATGAAACTTGAATATATTTGAGTAGCATGTGCATGTATAGCAGTACAGATTTACTGTCCCCTGAAATTAAAAGTAAAGCCATTATTGTCAATTAGCTGCAGCAAAAGTTAGTACACCCTAAGGTAACATCTTTGTGGTGTAACCATGCAAAGCCACATGTCCTAATTTATTATGGTTATGTTTTTGTCTGCTTGACAGTACCACACATTTGTGTATCTTGTATTATAGCAGCTGAAATTGCTGCTTCAGTTGCAATTCTCTCATAATGACCACTGGATGTTCAACATTGCACCTAATGGCAAAGAACTGAGGGGTGAAAATCTATACTGCTGTACAAGCTGCACATTGACTACTCTATATATATTCAAGTTTCATTTTTATTGTTTTGTCCCTTTAGACAAAACTAAAATAGTTGCTGGTCATTCAATGGGTAATCTAAGGGCCTGTTTATATATATAGATAGATAGATAGATAGATAGATTAGTAATTGAATGCGTTAAAAACAGGAACAACCTGCAATTACTTTTTGTAAACTACAGTAGAGTGAACAACCTGTAAAGAGGTGGATACATGATCAAATGTGTGTGTGCGCTTCAGAGCTGTCAATTGATTAAAATATGAAATCGCGATAAATCACGATACTTTTCAGGTTTTTAGTACTTTAATCAGCATTGACAAGGACAAATATCGATGCCTTATGCAAATGTATGTTTATTTTTTAGTGAAACCAGATTCCTGCTATTCCCTGTAACACATTTCTATTTACTTATTTATTCTTCAGGAGAAACACAGACTAGCCATATTACCGTCATTCAATCAAAACTAAACAATAACAATAAAACACACACACGCACACACCCTGTGAGATAGTTGGTAAAACCTCTGACAAATCATTAAAGCACCATCAGTTTTCTGGTTATCATTAAGATTTTAAAAAGACCTGACATTATATTCCCTCTTTCAGATCTAAGACCTTTCTCTGTACACAAAAAGTTATTTCTCTCAAATATGTTCACAAATCTGTGTAAATCTGTGTTAGTGAGCACTTCTCCTTTGCTGAGAGAATCCATCCACCTCACAGGTGTAGCAGATCAAGATGCTGATTAGACAGCATGATTATTGCACAGGTGTGTCTCAGGCTGGCCACAATATAAAACGCTTTAAAATGTGCAGTTTTACTCTATTTGGGGGGTCCGAGAGTGCATGTGAGAGAGACCAAAGAAAACAGACCTCATTACAGATAAGATATAATCACTATTATTGTAATAGAGTACACAAATAATATTGGATCAGTGCTGAGTTTCATAACAAAAATTTGAAGATTATCCTTGTCAACACCTGACTAGAATATGGCCTTAACACCTTTTCCAAAATTGAGACGGGTCCCAGTTAAGTTTATTGAGATTTTTACAGAAAAAAAACATTATATAATAAAAGGTAATAAAATACATGTATAATAAAAAAATTAGAATTAATGATTAAAAAAATAATAAATGAAAAATAATTTTCCTTTCTTTTTCTTGTCTTCTCACAATCCACCTGTTTAACTGAAAACTCTCAGAATATACATACATTTTGTGTTTCTGAGGCACTAAATCATTAGGGACCAAAGCTCAAGTGCAGCAAAAACACTTTTTAAAAAAGTGAAGAGTTTAACGTTACCAGCTACAGGATTTCAGCCTGACTACAAGCTTCTGTAGTATATTCTGATAACACATTAATAAAACGGGGACAGAGAAAAGTTCTCAGCTGGAAAGAATTACAAAATGAGTAGAAGAGTATCTCCAAAACCACTTCACCACTCACCATTATCAGAACAAGTTCAGCCTATTTAGTTAGTGTAAGCAAATGGAAATAAAGGTAATTTCCTGTATATATATATAGTATCTCTACATATACTGTATTATATACTCTGTATAATATATACAATACACTCTCTGTATACATACAAAGTCACTAGATTCATGTAAAGGCATTTAAAACTAAAAGTGTGTGTGTGTATATCTGTGTCTAAATATAATAATAATAATATACATTATTCTATTATACATTATTCTTTTTTATTCTACTTTTTTTATATATTTGCATCTATTTTTATTTCGTTTTCTTGCTGCTGTAACATAGAAATTTCCCCACTGTGGGACGAATAAAGGTTTATCTTATCTTATCTTAATAATAGTAATAATAATAATAATACTTATAATCATACTCATAATTATAATCATAAAACAATAACTAATGAATAAATATGTAAAATAAACAGAAAACTGATTAAATACAGTTGCTGTAAGAGAATGGATACCAGACACTTTCCTTTTAATCTAAGAATTGTTTTCATTAACAGATCTTTAATTTGTTTTGTTTTTTTATCAAAGCTTGTAATATTCTATATTTCCATAACTTTCAGATAAACACAAAATCTCACAAATTATTAATTTCTTTCAGCTGTTTTTAATGAATTTGTTTTCAAGTTTGCAAACAGATAACACAGTAATACAGTCACTAGATAAATATATAAATATAAAGAAGGTAAACCATGTCTGAAACACAAAATCCATCATTATGTCTAGCAGGACACTAAAGAGGCTTGCTTAATAAATTTCACAGTTTAATCTCCATCTCACCAGAATTGCACCAGCTACTGATATGCAGGTTGGGACAATGAATGAACTAACAAACAAAAGCCAAAAAGCATTAATCCAATTCTAATGTATACTTTTTTGTTGGCTTTTAGTTATACCATTTTGTTGTTATTTTATCTATGTATCTATTATAAAAAAATACCAACTAACTAACAAATAAATGAATAAACACATTTGTTAGCATAATGTAGGTGTAAATGTGTGTTTGGGGAAATGTTATCTCAGTTAAAAAGTTATTTACAATTAAATCATCTAAAATAATAGGCTTGTGTGTATGGATTTGTGTGAATGGTGTTGAGTGTGAAGGTGTGCAAATGATAAATTATTTGTGAATAATAATTAAATGTAATTATTGTTTTATATTAAGAATAAATATATTTTATATAGTGTTTGGGGTGAGAAAATTCACTGAAAATTTATATAAATCTGTTATGATAATAAATTTAAATTTTCTGCGGTGTTCTTTTTTACTTAAAAAAATCCCATTTCTTTTTTTTTAATAAATACTTTTATGTTTTATGAAACAGAGACCATTCGTTTGTTCTCTCAATTTTTATAATCCAACACTATTTTCTGGCCTACACCTTCAGTCATGTGATGTGATTTTTTTTTGGTGTAAAGCAGCTTAAAACTAAAACAGAACCCAGAATAAATATCTGTAGGATTCTGAATCATGAAATATTTCCATGTCTGCTTCTGAGTCTCATCTCACCATCCTGATTTCAGCCTGTTTTCAGGATGCTGTATCACCTCTCAAAAAGGAAGTAAGTGGCTGTTACATGTCTTCCGGTGGGCTGCAGTGTCCTGCTTCACTGTAGGATGATAACAACGTTGTATTCAATCACTTATTGTAAATCAGGATGCTTTTATTGTATAATATGATGTGAAGATGTAGAATATTATTCAAAAAACGGACTCACCTCTCACTATCCTAAAAGAGAAACAGAAAACACAAATGTGACTTTCTGATCAGATTTATCATGTGAAGTGACCAGCCAGGGTTGTATGATTACACAACTACATTGTTACAATTGAAAAGCTTTTGTATAACACCACCACCTAAACCAGTCTGATCTACAGAGCGATTTAAACGATACAGTGAAATCTGACGTTTTAGCTACTTTGGAGCTCTATTTTCAACGTGACTTTACAGGTGCTGCTACAGAGCTCTTTTTCAGTCAAGCATTTCCTTGCTCAGAGACTTCATTTTAATGAATCAAATTTCACGAAAATTTTCTGAGAATTAAATTGTGAACCAGGTGAATCGATACAACTCTAATTAATAACTATCAATGAGCCACAGTAAAATAATATTTATTAAGTGTTCAATTAAAAATCAAATTTTATCTGTCACATACACAACTGTGCATAACGTAAATTTGTTCTGTGACATACAATGGAATGGAATAAAACATTTATAAAAAAAATGGGATTGGTGGTTAAAGGGTAAAATAAAACAATTTCAAATAAAGAATAAAGATCTAATACAATTAATAAAACTGAATTTACAATATAATGAATAAATAAATGTTGATATCATCATAAATAAGTGGAGTCAATCTCAGTTTATTATTGTGTCTGCTAAACTGATGAAAAAAAAAGCAGACTAAGTTATACATCAGTGTGTGTGTGTGTGTGTGTGTGTGTGTGTGTGTGTGTGTGTGTGTGTGTGTGTGTGTGAGCAGGTTTTACCCGTTGTTTTTGGCCTGTCTTCTTCACAACTCCCAAGGTGTCAAAAGAGTGACTGCGCACTCTTATAGCTCTCTACAGAAGAGACAGACAGAAAGAGAGACAAATAAGGAAAACATTTATAGTTGGAATAAAAAAGGCAAACAGGGATTGAAGAGAGATGGACAGTAAAACAGACAGTAAGTAATGAGAGACAAAAGGGTAGCCAGCCAGAAATGATACAGAGAAAAATAAAGAAGTAGAAAGAAAAGGAGGACAATATTTATAGGTGGGCAGACAAGCATGAGCAAAGAAAGACATGGACAGGACAGGGAGGAAGTAGGACAAAAAGGAAGAAAGGCAGATAGAAGAAGGAATAAGAGACTGAGAGACAGAAGGACTAAGACAGACATATTTACACTACACATGCATGTATTAGGTAATAAACCACTTTATGAATTTTAATCAGAGGAGTCTTACTTTAAAGTTTTCAATAAATCCTCCTCCCCCCTCTGGAGGTGGGGCCACTGTGCTGGTGGGTGGTGCTGAGTTTCCCATCATGTACTGGGAGCGTGAGGACAGCTCAGACCTCAGTGCCTCCAGCAGAGAGGAGCGAGTGCGCAGCTTTAGGGAACAGCAAGAGTGAGACAGGCATCTGTGTGTAAAAAAGCTGATACGGTGTAAGGAGAGAATTAGACAGATCGCTGTGTGTAGAGAAAGAGACCGAGTGAGGAGAGAGTGAGACAGGTGGTTGTGTGTCCAGCAGGTGACAAAGTAAGAAGAGCGTGAGACAGGTGGCTGTGTGAAGAGAAAAAAACAGAGCGAGGAGGGAGTGAGACAGGTGGCTGTGTGTAGAGCAGGTGAGAGAGAGAGAGAGAGAGAGAGAGAGAGAGTAAGAAGAGAGTGAGACAGGTGGCTGTGTGTGTAAAGAAGGTGATACAGAGTGAGGAGATAGTAAGAAAGGTGGCTGTGTGTAGAGAAGGTGATACAGAGTAAGGATAGAGTGAGACATGTGGCTGTGTATAGAACAGGTGACAGAGTGAGGAGAGAGTGAGACAGGTGGCTGTGTGTAGAACAGGTGACAGGGTGAGGAGAGAGTGAGACAGGTGTCTGTGTGGAGCAGGTGACAGAGTGAGGATAGAGTGAGACAGGTGGCTGTGTGTATCGATGCTGATACACTAAGCTGGACTTCATTACCTCCAATTTACTGAAGCGCTCGGCTCTGTAACACGAAATCTCTGCGTTGATCAGTTTGGTCAGGAGAAACTCCCGAAACACGGAACCCTGTGAGACACATATTAACACTGAGATATGCTGATGTCGACACAAACAAATGTGATGAGCATTTGCTGTGTATTACTGATCACAATCACAAATGAAAATGCTCACCTCTGTAAAAATGGGAGGGTTTGGAAGCGGTGGACCAAATGGAGGCACATCCTCCCTTGCTGTGATGGACACCTGTCAATCAAAGAGACATTTATATAACTGTCTAAAACTTATATATACACACCCATATACATACAATCACCTACCTGAAATGCCCCACCGTCTCCCCCATCTGACCCGTTTTCACGTTTTACCCTCCTCACAGCGATGAAGCAGTGAAGAAAGTGTGAGCTAATGACATCACAGAGAAACGGCGTCCTGCCTTCCTGATACACCACTGCCACAATGTCATTTCCTATGTGTCGCTTCCTCTGGAGCTGAACACACATCATCAGTGCACTGTGGGAGTGTCCCAAACCACACACAGTTCACTATACTTCACATCATCACTGCACTGTGGGGGTGTATGCCCCCCCATTCCCCATGTATTCCACTAAAGGTGAAAAACGCACAAGCACAAAAACCACAATCTCCCTATTCCTGTGTGAGAACAGGGATCCATAAAAATGGCACATATTGTGGATTATTGTTGTTTTTCTTCTGTTTATTATTATTATTATTACTTATTTGTTCATTTATTTGTATTGATATGTCTGTCTGTTTGTTGCCCTACCTGCTGTGTATCGCCGTCTGTAAAGGGTAGTTTAGTTGATACATGGAACATGATCTCCCGGCCGTGGAAGGAAGTAAACACCGCCTCACTTCCTGTTTGTCCATGTGAAACATCTAGACCCCCTCTAAAGCTGAGCAATCAGTACAATCATTTTATTACACAAACTTGTACATTTTGTACACAAACTCATGATATTATTACAGATCCACTGTTACTGACCTGGAGAATGTATTATAGATGTGTTATAGGTGTTTATTAGGCTGTGTGATGCCTGTGGTAGGACAAGAGGTGCAGGTGTTGTGCCGTGTTCGTGTGTGTTTGTGTGTGTGTGTGTGTGTGTGTGTGTGTGTGTGTGTGTGTGTGTGTGTGTTTGTTGAGTTACCCGGTGAATCCTCGCAGTTTAACAGTTTGTCCCAGAATAGACAGAAAATGTTTAAACTCCTCACTCTCCTCACTGTTACTGAGAATGTCCTCCTCTGTTAACTATAACAAACACACAGACATACACATGTACCAGACTGTACCAGATTTAATTTCTCATACACCTAGACTGGTTCTCCCTCAATTTATATATAACACAAGGGTAGATAATAATAATTATAATAGTTATGATGATAATAATAATAATAATAATAATAATAATAATAATGATAATAATAATAATAATAATAATAATAATAATAATAATAATAATAATGTTAATAACAATAATAATAACAATAAAAATAATTACTTGTCCTTCTTTCTTTCCTCCACCTTCCCAACAATTACGTAGATCTTTTTTTTATTATAAAATGTATTATATAGAATGCACCTTACTGATCCTTGTGTATGTTGTTTCTATAAAGCAAGTGCATTAATGCTTATGAAAACATCAGAACTGCTGTCATAGAAAATTTGAGTGTTCAGTGGAATGTGAGAATTTAATTATTTTCTATAACACTACTGAGTGCATTCAATTAAATTCCTTACATTAAAAAAATTTACACCCCGAAAAGCAGCATCTACGATAACTGTCATATTTCTTCATAATTCGAGTTATAAACAAAGCCTGCATTCTTCTTTACACTGTGCCTGATTGCAGATCATTTTTTTCTGCGGGCACCTTTGCCAATGTTAACACCCTGGGAAAATCAGTGTGAGCTGTGCTGTATTTTCTACAGACAACATCATGTGCATGGCAGGTTGGAAAACCCGTATTGTATATCACTGTGGCTAAATTCTGTCAAACAGAAAAAGAAAACCCAAATATAATAATATACTGTGACAACTTAATAAAAACAATTTTTTTTTTTTTTTTTTTTACCAAAACAATTTTTTTTAAAATCTTGCCTAGAGTGTCTTGCTGCAAAAATCGAGTGAGAATTGGGAGCCATGTTTGCCCAAAAAACCTTTTAATTTATGTTTTCTCACATACCACGCTTTAATCAATACAATGTATGAATGAAACTAAACAATCTTTATTAGCTCCAAGGACGGGACACAATTACACCTCGATATTCAACATATGACATACTCTTTGACACATACACAGAATGATGCACAGTAATTATATTTAAAAAAGTGTCACTTACTTGTTAAATATACATTCCAGCACAGTGAAATTCTTTCTTCACATAACCCAGCTTGTTAGAAAATAGAGGTCAGAGATAATACAGCAAACCTGGAGCAGAGAGGGTTAAGGGCCTTGCTTAAGGGCCCAACAGGGGCTTAAACCTCCAACACTCTGAATAGTAAACCAGAGCGACCACTTCTCCCAAGGTTAGGTGAGTAATTTTTTTGTGATTGGTCAAAATTGAAGCTGACAAACAAAGTCTTACATGCTAAAGTCTCAAAATATTTTATGAACAAAATCAAAATATTATAATATAAGAAAAGTTGAGGTGGAGAGAACTCGAATTCGAGTGCAATTACAGCATCAAGACTACTTGATATCTGTTAACAACTGCCTAGTGCTTTCTACTTATATATATATATATATATATATATATAATGACATTCCTTTTGTACAGCTATATCTGTCATACAACTTCATACTGTATCATACTGATATAAAAACCACACTATATATACCCTTATTCAGTTCTATGTACATATTACTACACCTTCTGTATAACCTCATACCCTTATTTATTACACTGCCACTTGTAAATAAGCTTTGCACTTCTGGTTAGATGCAAACTGCATTTTATTAGCTCTGTGCATGTACCCTGCACAATGACAATAAAGTTGAATCTAATCTAATCTAATCTAATCTTTGTAGTGAACACAATGCAGTTGTTCTGACCCTGTGTCTAAAAAACTCCTGGTAGATTTTAGCCTCGCTGTCTCTTTCCATGATGTCGTACGTCTCGAGGCCGAACGAGGGACTAGAAGAAGTGGGACTCGTCTCAACATGTCTGTCCAAAGGAGGGTCGATCCAGTAACCTCCAGATTTCGGGGGCAGAATGAGGGGCAAACTGTCTCCTATCTTTAACAGCCGTGACTGAGTGACATAGGATGATTCAAATGAGAGAAATACACACACACACACACACACACACACACACACACACAGTACATAGTATAAACCCCACTTTTACCACAAAAATATTTTACATTTTTTTTAAGTATATGATGATAATAAATATGAGGTGATGAATAGAGCGTACTTTAAATGGTGGAGGAAACTCACAGCGCTGTTCGTCTAGTCTGCTGCCCTGCAGAAATACACCAGGATATAATCATTGTTTTGATATATATATTTTTTTTTAAGGAGAGCTGAATTAAAATTAAATTTATGGAAACATAAATGTTCAGAAAGGATGCCCAAACTTTCAATATAATCAAAATGTCTATTTTTGTTGTAACCATGTATGTATCTTCTTCTTCTTCTTCTTCTTCTTTCAGCTGCTCCCAATAGGGGTCGCCACAGCGGATCATCCGTCTCCATACCCCCCTGTCCTCTACATCTGCCTCTTTCACACCAACTACCTGCATGTCTTCCTTCACCACATCCATAAACCTCCTCCTTGGTCTTCCTCTTTTCCTCCTTCCTGGTGGCTCCATTCTCAGCATTCTCTTACCAATATAACTTATGTCCCTCCTCTGCACATGTCCAAACCATCTCAATCTCGTCTCCCTCACCTTGTCACCAAAACATCCTACATGGGCTGTTCCTCTAATAAACTTATTTCTAATCTCGTCCATCGTCGTCACTCTCAAAGAAAACCTTAACATCTTCAGCTCTGCTACCTCCAGCTCCACCTCCTGTCTTTTACTCAATGCCACTGTCTCTAATCCATACTTCATCGCAGGTGTCACCACAGTCCTTCTCCACCTCTTCTCCCTGCAACCGCACCACTCCACTCCCCTCCCTCTCATTCACACACATGTACTCTGTCTTTCTCCTACTGACTTTCATTCCCCTTCTCTCCAGCACATATCTCCACCTCTCAAGGCTCTTCTCAACCTGCTTACTACTCTCACCACAAATCACAATATCATCCGCAAACATCATAGTCCAGGGAGACTCCTGTCAGACCTCGTCCGTCAACCTGTCCATCACCACTGCAAACAGGAAAGGGCTCAGGGCCGATCCTTGATGCAGTCCAACCTTTACCCTGAACCAGTCTGTTGTTCCTACTGCACACCTTACTGCTGTCACACTGTCTTCATACATGTCCTGCACCACCCTTACATACTTCTCTGACACACCTGACTTCCTCATACAATACCACAGCTCCTCTCTTGGCACCCTGTTGAACGCTTTCTCTAAATCCACAAATACACAATGCAATTCCCTCTGTCCTTCTCTATACTTCTCCATCAACATCCTCAAAGCAAATAAGGCATCTGTAGTGCTCTTCCTCGGCATGAAACCATACTGTTGCTCACAGATGGTCACCTCTTCTCTCAGCCTGGCTTCCACTACTCTTTCCCATAACTTCATGGTGTGACTGATCAACTTAATTCCCCTGTAGTTACTGCAGGTCTGCATATCTCCCTTGTGCTTTAAGATCACAAGGGAGATGTGCAGACCAGCATAGTCCTTCTCCACCTTCCAAAATCTTGTTAAACAAACCCTCCTCTAATTAATTTTATTTTTATGGTTTTTATTTTTTTTAAATAGTATTATATTTACAATATTTCATTATAATATGAATGTAAACTTTTTTGTTTTTCAATAAAGAAAAAAAACCCAAAAAATGTCAATTATTGATGACAAAAAACCCTCAGGAAACCCAATTAAGAAAAAAGAGGAAAGAATGTGGGAATGTGCAGAAGATAAAGGTGTGTTTGAAGCTCTATTACTCATTTCGTTATGAGGATAGTATAAAATAATGCTTTTAAGCAAATAGCCTAAAACCTGTATATCACTGTCTTGCCTGCTATGCCTTCACATACAGAGCAATAATATTTATTTTAGCTGCATAATATTATAATTTATAGCATTTAATTTATAATAATGTGTGTAGCAACAAAACAATCACAACTTAACAATTCTAGTAGGATTGTAGTTAAACTAGTACTTATAGATTTGGTTACCTTTAATTGAGGTGATGTCATAAAAGGATTTCTGTGATTGTACTGAAAAGGTAGTGATTTGAGTTCAGTAAGGAGAATCTCCAGTGCAGCTTAAACGACTAATTTAAAAGACATATATCATAAGGATAAATATGTTGTATGTAACTTATGGCTACAATTAGCCTAGGAGTTTATGGTACTTGGTTCTGAGAGTTTGATAAATTGTGCAAAAATGACAAGTGTATTTAATTGTACGTTAAATGCATTTAGGGTGATATTTATACATGTATATTGCGCTCAGAAATGAATCCACATTTATGGACTGCTCTTAGAATATATCTCACTTATCCAGTGATGGTAGCTGAGACAGAGAAGAGCTTTTTAAAGTTGAAACTAATCTATGGGGGAGACGTTGGTTTATGACCAGGGCCTGGAAATGCCATTGCTGCTTGGTGGTATCTATTTAGCACGAACATACAATTTAACATCAGTTTTAAGAGTAATAAATGATGGAAAAAACTCCTGACTGTAACTCGCTACAACACCCATGTCCTTATTTGCGTGATCTTTTTTGAAATCGGTTTTAGACTTTTGATCATTTTAATAGACAATAATTAGTATTTAACTCATTAATATCATTATGCTAAGAGTGCTAAGAGTAACATAAGAGTCTTTTCACTTAAACTGAGATGATTAAGCAAGAGCACAATAGACAAGAGGATAATAGGATATTATAGTCATAATAAATCGTAGTACTTGAATACTTAAGTACATTTGATGGCAAATACTTAAAGGGAGAACTTTTACATTTACTGGAATAATATATACCTACTGTATCTCTACTTTTACTAAAGTGCATGCTTTGTGTACTTCATCCACCACTGATCCACACACACACACACACACACACACACACACACACACACACACACACACACACACATCGAGTTGCTGAATTATGAATGGATATTACCTGCAGCTTTTCAATAATCTCAAACAGCTCAGTCACCTGCAGATAAGATGAACACCAACACGATTCAACTTTAATTCTAGATCATATATACCTACAAACAGCACACATAAATATATGTTAAAATGAGTGCCTTATGCAGGTGCAAAAAAAGTATATTAAAATATAAACTGTAATAAACATAATTTAAATAAATAAATAATAGACAGTTTCATAAATTGCACTAAACAAAAAGAAAAATCTCTTTCAGAAAGTGAGCATGATTTAAGCAAATCTTTATTTCAAACCTGTGGTGCATTTTTCAACATGTACTACTGAAGAATTTATTTGATGCACATAATTCTTCTTTTTTTTTTCATTTTAATAAAAATAAAAATAGAATAAATAAATTATTTGACCTTCTGGTTGGGGTTTGCAGGGACGAAAGGTTTGGTCTCGTTAGATGGAGAGTCTAAAATATCCAGAATGCTGTGTCCGAGAGACTCAGGCCTACTAGAATCAAATAAAAGCGATTCATAATCAATTAAATAAAACACTGTGAAAATCAGGGTTAATATTAAACAGAAAGTGTGTGTGTGTGTATGTGTGTGTGTGTTTTACCTGCTCTCAGTATCACTGATAAACCTGTCAATCCTGTAACACAATACAAATCAGACCTGTGTGTGTGTGTGTGTGTGTGTGTGTGTGTGTGTGTGTGTGTGTGTGTGTGTGTGTGTGTATTAAAAACTAAATTGTTAACAAATCCATAATTTCATTCCTGCATGGATTTATGATGCTTTCATCATGCTCATCTCTGAATTATTATTCTGTATAGTCCTTAAACTCTATATCTGATTTGTTTTAACTTCCTGGGTCAATAACTCTAACCCAAGGTTCTGTTATTAAAAACTTAAATCAAGCTCTTTGTGAAAGAACCTCCCAGATTCCCACTAGATCTCAGGGTTCCTGCTGTGGAGGTCAGTCACACAGGCAGCTAAATCTACCACAGACTGGAGATCCATTACTAATCAGTTATTAGGAGCTTAACGAGTCACTAGATCAGTTATGAGAATATTATTTACATCACAGCACAGTATTCAATGCAATAATAACAATAATATATAACAACAATCATTTTGTTTAATTATAAATAATTTAAGTGATTAAACAGGCATAAACCTAATAAACAAACGAATAAAAATAGGAAATGTTATGAACAACAAAGATAATCTTCAATTGTGATTACAGTGATGGTGTATATGTGATGCTGCTGCTGTTCATTAATACAAAGAGAATATTTTTTGATGTACAAGTTAAAAGATCTAAAAAGTGGAGACACACAGACACCCCTAACTCCTCCACCACACTCACTCACACCCACACACACACACACACACACACACACACACACACACACACACACACACAAACATAAAACATTCTCACCCTCCATACGCGCCAAACGTAAAACTTCTTTTCCGGGAGAAAGACGTGTTGCTACACCTCTCCATCGTTCTATCAATGGATAAAAGATTCAAGCTTCTGTGTTTTCTGTCTGTCCCTCTCTCCCTTTCTATCTGTCCCTCTCTTTCTCTCTGTGCCCCTCTGCCTCTGTCATTTAACCTCTCTCTTCCTTCTTCCTCTCATCCTGCTGCCTGTTGAGTGACAGCTGTAACTCTTACATGTCCAACAAAACACACACACACACACACACACACACACACACACACACTCATTACATAAATATTATCTTACAATTATATTTAATTATTTATGACCAACAATGAGAAACAGTTCAGTCTGGGATTTGAACTTACAACTTTCTAATAACAAATACAAATGTATAGTTGCAGTGTTTGTGTTTGTGTGTGTGTTTGTGTAAGATAGGGAGATAACTGGGCAATACACTCCTCCCTTTACCCTTTCAGCTGGCACTCCCAGTGAATAATTGATGAAGCTGAAGAGGGCACATCAGCGGGGGAGAGGAAGCGCTCGAAGCGTCATGAGCTTTAATAAAGAAATTAACACACAATTCACACACTCACTTCATTCACACAGAATATTTACTTCGTCGAAATTCTCAAACTAGAAAGTGCTGATTCATTTTCTAGAACAGCAGTCCTGACAGTAGTGCAGGTTGATGTTAATACGCTTTTCTAATGCGTTATTGTTTCTACACTAACAGTGCATTTACAGGATGTGTACAGCACACACTACACTCTTTATAAACAAGTTACAAAATCATTTGGTGTGGTGAACTTTTCTGTTTCTCAACATTTATGGAAGGAGTGTCCAGTGTCAGTGCTTTTATACCACAAATGATGGCTATGTTTTTCTTGTGTGTGTTGTTGTGTTTCTCTCTACATCATTCTTCTCCAAATTTTTTATCAACCGCCCCACCTCCAAAAAAAAACAAGAAACCCAAACCCCCAAAATAAACATAATCATATGTAGTGCAGATTTGTTAATAAGACACACAAAGCCAGAAAATAATGATGTTTTATTGAAGCTCTACACATTTTTAAACAAGATTATACCCTTCTGAATAACTACATCTTCTAAATAAACAACATCTCAGAGCTGAGCAGTGCTTCTCACAGCTCTCTAGTCACAGTCAGAATCTGTTCAATTGTCACTTTTAAGATGTTATACAAATACATAATTTCATAATAAACAACACAGAAAGAAAGATAATTGGATGTTATGCTAAGCATTATTAATGAATATATAAAAAAGCATATTCATCCTGAGGCTCTAATGACCACAGAAGGCACTTGCAAAAAATTATATACAGTAGGTGGATCTGTATGATCACAGCAAATAATTGGCAAAAGCTCACACATACACTCATTAATCACTTTATTAGGAATATTGTACTAATTCTGGGTCGATCCTCCCATTGCCCTTGTTCTTCACTGCATGGATTTCACATGATGTTGGAAACATTTCTTGAGATTCTGTTCTATGTTGATATAATTACATCATGCATATAGACATTTATCTAGTTTGTTTTCTCAAAGATGAGATTAAGAACTGCCAGAAATCGAGGCAATGCTTCACTTTTGCAGACGTTGTTCAGTTGCTTAATCTTCTCTGTGTCATCGCTCACCTCTCCCCAGTAGAATTTGTTTGAAGGTTTGACTTTCAAAGCAATGACAGATTTGACTAAAACTGGATTATTTTCCAATTTGGCTTTTTCTTTCAGGATGAACACGAAGGCCTGAGCTTGAAGATAGAACTGATGGGAAGTCTTGAATTCAGCCTGAAAACCTTCTTTGGGCAGAGAACAAATTTCTTTTGCTCTGTAATGTGTTGTGCTGTTACATTTAATTAGGATTTTCTCAGTAGGTGAGATGTCTTCAGGGGTGCTTTTAATGTCCATTAAAAAGTTCACCTTTCCAGAGAGAAATTCAAATTCCAGCTTTGTATTTTTTTTATAGTTCACATCATCCAGAGTAAGCCCCTTTTGTTCCAGGTAGAATTTGAAGCAGTCCATTGCATTTATTTGTTTTTCGGCATAATTTCCGTAGCGGGAATGACTAACATCTGTATCCATTTGATCAAATTGTCCAATTGTCTGTAAGTAACTCTCTTTTATCTTGAAGCCACAATCAGCCTGAGTGTTGTTTTCCCATCGTTCCACCAGGGTCATTGCATCTCTTATATTTCTAAAAAATATAATCTTTGTAATGTCTTGACATTGATCTTTCTCTTTTAGCTGCAATGCCTGTTTAATTTTCCAACAAGCCAGACGGGGAATCTGAGCGATTTGATGTGTGCCGTTTTTCAGATATTGTTTGAGACCTATCGCATCTTTGATGATGTTTGGGTGTGTGGATTGAGTAATTACCTCTGGGGTCAGAACCCCTTTAGGGAGTCGAACCTTTAATAACCTTAGTAGTTCCTGATACTCTTCAACACTGAGTGTTTCTGTCCCCTGCACATTTTCACTTTCATGTGTTGCCTGTTCTGCCATCACTTCAACTTTTCCTTCTGTGACTTTCTATACAAAGATGTTGTATTCTTCTGTCAGGCCTTAGCGTCTTTTATCTAAAAAATACATACATGCAATGTAACTGTAAATTCGTTTAATATTTAAAGATTTTTATACAATATATATATATATATATATAAGGTATTTGTCCAAAAATTCAGATCTGCAATGAATGTATAAATAAAATGGTAAAATATTATGTTGCATTGATCTGCTTTTCTGGGAATCTAGATAATTAACCCACGAATTACGTTGTTTGCATCAAGTAATAAAAGAATAGCTGAATGCAAGTGCATGTAAACAATCAAATAATTGAAATGTTTTTTATAAATGAGAGTCATTTAAATTACTGTGTGTGTGTGTGTGTGTGTGTGTGTGTGTGTGTGTGTGTGTGTGTGCGCGCACATGTGTGTGTTTAAATTTGAGCCATTTATTTCTATGGGAGGGTCTGATAATCATCTCCACAGTGTATGGAAGAGCCACATTAAGTGTGATGGGTAGGGGTACACATAATTTTGGCCATATAGTGTATAAAATTAGGGAAAACATTTTGAAAAATAGTGTAATAGCAATAGTATAATAGTGTAATAAGTGAGGAAAAATGGCTTGTTTATTCATTTATGCATTTCAAAACAGAATCTCTGACCTTACATTGAAATTTGTTTAAAAATCTAGAATATGCAAATGACTTTGTCCAGAAAAGACTTGTGTGGGTTTTAAGGCTACTCGTGACATGAATAAATGTGTCACCCGACAAGTCTGTTGTGAAACGCGCTATACAAATAAACTTGACTTGACTTGACTTGATAAAATGTCTTCTGCATCTCGGGAAATAAAAGGAAGTCACTATGTGGTTATCCCCTTTACTTCTTAGTTCTTTTAACTTTTATGGCAGTCTGTGGTTCACACCAACCACACAGATTCAAGCAGGCTTTACCAGCTAAAAGGATTCAGAAAATATATTTTGTTCTATCCATACTGCCCATGTCTAACACACCAGACTTTTAGTTAAAGAACATTGCAAAGTGCTTTAAAATGGAAATCTTTTAAGGTGTTAAAAATACACTTTTAAACAACCTTTTATTAATTAAAAGCATTTTTTTTATGTTTAATTACTTTAGTAAGAAAGCTTTTTTTTAACATTAGCAAAATATTTGTAAATCATGTGAATTATCTGAAGTGCACTAAATTCCTTATGTAGTATAAATGTATTCAATTAATGACGAAACAATAGCTAACATTTTAGAAATACATAACCAGTATGAAATGTTGATTAGAGGGATATTATTTAAAATAATTACGTTTGAATTACTTTTTTTAACTATTCAATGTTAAATATATTTGAATGTATATTATAGTTTTAATTACCTCTGGATGTAAAAAATACAGTGAGGAATATAAGTGAGAACAATAAGTATTTGAACACCCTGCTATTTTGCAAGTTCTCCCACTTAGAAGTCATGGAGGGGTCTGAAATTGTCATCGTAGGTGCATAGTCTGCCTTTAAAATCTTCACCTCCACTACATTTATTATCCTAAATTAGATGCACCTGTTTGAGGTCGTTAGCTGCATAAAGACACCTGTCCACCCCATACAATCAGTAAGAATCCAACTACTAACATGGCCAAGACCAAAGAGCTGTCCAAAGACACTAGAGACAAAATTGTACACCTCCACAAGGCTGGAAAGAGCTACGGGGAAATTGCCATGCAGCTTGGTGAAAAAAGGTCCACTGTTGGAGCAATCATTAGAAAATGAAAGAAGCTAAACATGACTGTTAATCTCCCTCGGACTGGGGCTCCATGCAAGATCTCACCTCGTGGGGTTTCAATGATCCTAAGAAAGGTGAAAAATCATCCCAGAGCAGCTGGTCAATGACCTGAAAAGAGCTGGGACCACCGTTTCCAAGGTTACTGTTGGTAATACACTAAGACATAATGGTTTGATATTATGCATGGCACGGAAGTTTCCCCTGCTTAAACCAGCACATGTCCAGGCACGTCTTAAGTTTGCCTGAGTGTTGTTTCAAAGACCAATAGAGACTCTTTGGAGGGAGCTTAAACTCAGTGTTTCTCAGTGACAGGCCAGAAACCTGACTGATCTAGAGAAGATCTGTGTGGAGGAGTGGGCCAAAATCCCTCCTGCAGTGTGTGCAAACCTGGTGAAAAACTACAGGAAACGTTTGACCTCTGTATTGCAAACAAAGGCTACTGTACCAAGTATTAACATTGACTTTCTCAGGTGTTCAAATACTTCATACAATACATTCATACATTCATCATACAAATAAATAGTTTAAAAATCATACATTGTGATTCAAATACTTATTTTCCTCACTGTATATATGTTTGGGCTCAGTTCCGGGTTCTAGTTAACTCATGTATATTTAATAATAATCTAGGGGTACTGCTCTATGTCTAGAAGCAGTATGAGTCTTAAACTCCACAAAATATTTTGTCTCTGTTTTTAAATTGAATCAAATCAAATTAAATTAAATGAAATAATCATTTTTAAAAATGACCTTAAAGCGTGATCACTCCATGTTCTTCATGTTGTTATGTTCATTAGACAGTGAAATACTACAGTATTTAACACTAGTATCAGGAATAATAAAAACACTGAATAGGAAAGAGTGAACTTACCCACTGCTGCATTTAACAAAGAAATAGGAAGGTTCAGACAATTATGGCTGGTATACAGGTGAAAGGAAGAGATAAACAAATTCCGGTTCGTGAACTAATCGTTCATTTGAACCGGTTCACCAAATCGGACTGAATCGTTCAAAACAGTTCGCGTCTCAAATCAGCACTAATCTACAAAATTACTCAAGTTACTCACTTTTGAATGTGTATGACCGTCTATCCGACTCAAAATAAATCAATATCCCTGAGAATGGGGTTCTTCTCTAGTTTCTCCAACAGTACACACAATAAACTGAAACATGCTGCTGAACAAGTGATCATCACTGAACATGCGCATACCTGCTGATTCCGAGCAGCACACATACTGCTGTTCTCGAGTCACCAGTACTGGATCAAGAACCGTTTCTTTCGGACACGTCCGACATACTACTGACATATCAACGTTTTGCAGATCAGTGCCTGTATTGAGTGATTTAGTGCAAAACGTAAATGTAAGGAACATTTCTCGGATTATGATGATGATGATTTAATTTAAACAGATAAGCTATATGCCCTCATGAAAACCCTCAGGTATGTACCGAGCTGTTTGGCTAATACAGGGAGTGCAGAATTATTAGGCAAATAAGTATTTTGACCACATCATCCTCGTTATGCATGTTGTCTTACTCCAAGCTGTATAGGCTGGAAAGCCTACTACCAATTAAGCATATTAGGTGATGTGCATCTCTGTAATGAGAAGGGGTGTGGTCTAATGACATCAACACCCTATATCAGGTGTGCATAATTATTAGGCAACTTCCTTTCCTTTGGCAAAATGGGTCAAAAGAAGGACTTGACAGGCTCAGAAAAGTCAAAAATAGTGAGATATATTGCAGAGGGATGCAGCAGTCTTAAATTAGCCAAGCTTCTGAAGCGTGATCATCGAACAATCAAGCGTTTCATTCAAAATAGTCAACAGGGTCGCAAGAAGCGTGTGGAAAAACCAAGGCGCAAAATAACTGCCCGTGAACTGAGAAAAGTCAAGCGTGCAGCTGCCAAGATGCCACTTGCCACCAGTTTGGCCATATTTTAGAGCTGCAACATCACTGGAGTGCCCAAAAGCACAAGGTGTGCAATACTCAGAGACATGGCCAAGGTAAGAAAGGCAGAAAGTCGACCACCACTGAACAAGACACACAAGCTGAAACGTCAAGACTGGGCCAAGAAATATCTCAAGACTGATTTTTCTAAGGTTTTATGGACTGATGAAATGAGAGTGAGTCTTGATGGGCCAGATGGATGGGCCCGTGGCTGGATTGGTAAAGGGCAGAGAGCTCCAGTCTGACTCAGACGCCAGCAAGGTGGAGGTGGAGTACTGGTTTGGGCTGGTATCATCAAAGATGAGCTTGTGGGGCCTTTTCGGGTTGAGGATGGAGTCAAGCTGAACTCCCAGTCCTACTGCCAGTTTCTGGAAGACACCTTCTTCAAGCAGTGGTACAGGAAGAAGTCTGCATCCTTCAAGAAAAACATGATTTTTATGCAGGACAATGCTCCATCACACACGTCCAAGTACTCCACAGCGTGGCTGGCAAGAAAGGGTATAAAAGAAGAAAATCTAATGATATGGCCTCCTTGTTCACCTGATCTGAACCCCATTGAGAACCTGTGGTCCATCATCAAATGTGCGATTTACAAGGAGGGAAAACAGTACACCTCTCTGAACAGTGTCTGGGAGGCTGTGGTTGCTGCTGCACGCAATGTTGATGGTGAACAGATCAAAACACTGACAGAATCCATGGATGGCAGGCTTTTGAGTGTCCTTGCAAAGAAAGGTGGCTATATTGGTCATTGATTTGTTTTTGTTTGGTTTTTGAATGTCAGAAATGTATATTTGTGAATGTTGAGATGTTATATTGGTTTCACTGGTAAAAATAAATAATTGAAATGGGTATAAATTTGTTTTTTGTTAAGTTGCCTAATAATTATGCACAGTAATAGTCACCTGCACACACAGATATCCCCCTAAAATAGCTAAAACTAAAAACTACTTCCAAAAATATTCAGCTTTGATATTAATGAGTTTTTTGTGTTCATTGAGAACATGGTTGTTGTTCAAATTAAATCCTCAAATAAAATTAATCCTCAAAAATACAACTTGCCTAATAATTCTGCACTCCCTGTAGTGATGGGAAGTCCGATTCTTTTTTGCGAATCAGTTCTTTCGGACAGTTCATTTCAAAGAACCGGTTAAAAAAACCGGTTCACCAGTTCTTTTACGTCCTTACGTCATGACGTCATGCATATCCAAATATCATCTCGGTGGATGAACATACACACTAAACACGTTTAAATAAAGTCATGTCTATTGCATAAGGGCATATAGCATCTGTTTAAATGATATTATCATCATCATCCTAGAAATGTTCCTTACATTTACGTTTTGCACTAAATCACCCAATACAGGCATTGATGTGCAAAGCGTTGATGTTTTAAGTTGTTAGTAAATAAAAACTTACTTTTCATTTAAGTCCTCAGTTCACCTGTGCTCATATATCAGCAGCGCAGCACCGGCCTTTACAGTATGTCAAACGCATCTGATTCGGAGTCCAAAAAGTGTGTGTGTGTGTGTGTGTGTGTGTGTGTGTGTATATTAAAGTCAGATAGCACGCGTACTGCTCGGTAGGTCGTGCATGATCAGTATCAACAAATCGTTGGTGTCAGTAGTATGTCGGACGTGTCGGAAAGAAACGGTTCTTGATCCAGTACTGGTGACTCGAGAACAGCAGTATGTGTGCTGCTCGGAATCAGCAGGTATGCGCATGTTCAGTGATGATCACTTGTTCAGCAGCATGTTTCAGTTTATTGTGTGTACTGTTGGAGAAACTAGAGAAGAACCCCATTCTCATGGATATTGATTTATTTTGAGTCGTATAGACGGTCATACACATTCAAAAGTGAGTAACTTGAGTAATTTTGTTGATTAGTGCTGATTTGAGACGCGAACTGTTTTGAACGATTCAGTCCGATTTGGTGAACCGGTTCGACCGGTTAACTAAAAAGAACCGGTTTAAATAAACGATTCCTTCACGAACCGGACATCTCTATTGGCTAATGGTGCTGCTAGTGTTTATGCACTGTTAAGTGTGTATATTGGTTTGTAGCCAGGTTGTGTTTAGGATTGGCGCAATGTTGCTGTTGGGTACAGGCTGTCTTTCACTCCAGGTATGTTAATTCCAGTGGATTAATGTTTGTTGCAGTGTGACTTGTAACTTATGCTTCGATTATATTGCAGTCTGTGTATGCGCTGATGGAACACCTGAAACACCTGCAGCTCGTTGCTTTTGGATAAAACTGCGAGTAACTGAACCTGTGTGTTTAACAATCTACTTCTGGGTATGTATATCTAATCCCTTGAGCATTATTTGGATTGGTGTCTCTGACTGATTTGTCTTTATTTTTGTCTATTTTAGTGGGGGTAATTGCTCACGAGCATTTCGTCATTGTTGACTGCAGGGCAAATAAGTTACTCCTTATCCCACATTAAGACTGCACTGTTTGTTCTGCTGCTATTTTTTTGATTTCATTACTCAGTGACCATCTGTATTGGATTTGTCTGTTTTTGTTTCGTTGCCCCACGCTCATGTTGGTGTCTTAAAGGAAGGCTAGTTCATGGAAGAACACTCAATATCTGGTACCTGGGAAGTTTTTTTTAATGTTTGACTGTATTGATTTGAGTATTTATTGAGATCTTTCAGTTTCCTCCTTGATTCAATTTGCTGGTTTTTGTAATTTGATTTGAACCCTGATTTTTCGTTTGTTTGTTTTCATTTTTTTTCCCTTTTGGTTTTGTTCTTTTTTTGAACTCTTTGAGTCATTGTGACTAGGTTCATGAGCTTGTGGTTCCAACCTAGCAGAGTTCCTGCCTCTCTGAACTTTTGTGGCCAGTAAATGGTCCATACTTGTCATTAATGGTTTGAACTTGATCCAGTGCAAACTGTTGAATCGTATGTGTGTTTTGATTAATTGTGTTTTTTATACTCTTGGTTGTGTTTGTTTATTTCAGGAGCTGAAGGCCTCCAGTGAGGAAAGCTAGCTGTTTTGACCCTGTTGTGGTGGTGTTTCTCTCACAGAGTGTTTTTGCCGTGACCATTGCATCCCTCTCACTAAGTGTGCGTGTGTAGCGTGAGTGTGTGTGTTTGCGTAGATACTCACTGTGCAGCTAGCCACCCTACTGGTAAGCCTCAGCCTGAAAGTATTTTATTTAATTTCTGCCTGGTCGACAGTTGTCTATATTTTAACTAATTATTCTTATTGTGAAATAAAAGTATTTTTGTATTTATATTCACGTCTCCTGTGTTTATTGGAAACGAACCTGTGTGTTCTATTTTGGGTCAAAATTTCCCTGTTCATAGAAAAGGGGTGGCGTAGTCTGCTTTTCATTCTAGTTGTATACTAGTGTCAATTTTTACCAATCACTGGCCCGCCACACTTATATAGATAAATAAAATGCAAGGATAACAATGACTTGATTTGGGCAAGCTTTGTAATAGAATTCTCACCACAATGAGATTTTCTGATGAATAATAGAGTGGATTCATGATGGGTGGAAACTTCCTGTGTGAGTTTAAAAAAGTTGAGCACATTCACAGAATCACACTTCATGGAAACCACCTTAGATATTTTAAAGGGATGTCTGTAGCTCTGCTTTCAGGGCAATGAAGATACTGCTTATAGATATCAGTACTTATTGATACTGTTATCTAAACTACTCTTTATAATTTATTAGTTTGCAAAAAGACGATGCGAAAACACGTTGAAAAATTTCAAGTTAATTTATTACTGCTGAACTTTAGTACTGCAGTTTACAAACGCCTCTAAGCAAACAGAAAAAGGCTCATAACAAAACAAATGATTTAAATAAAAAGGCCCTTAAAATAGAGGGGGGGGGGGGGGGGGGAGGGAGAGAGAGAGAGAGAGAGAGAGAGAGAGAGAGAGAGAGATTTCCTCTGTATAAAACTGTCAGAGAACCACAAGCCACGGCCCCCTCAAACTATCAACACTCTCGCTCAGCCTTTCCCTCCTATTAATCACCGGGTATCTGTTGTCACTTAATCAGACCCCTTTAAAAGAGCTCTATCTTCATTCATTCGCCGTCCGCTCTACCATACACAGTTACAGAGTACGGTAGAGGACTCTTTACTGCTCCTGTGGTCCTGTGATCCTCGTTACACCCGCTCCACTTAAGTTCCATATTCCCTGCACTCTCGTTTCCTTTGTTTGACTCTTACAGTCCAATAAAAATACACTGTTTTACTCCCGGTTTCCGTTGCCTGGTGATTTGTGATAATACCACAACACAGAATTTGAACAGCATGTGCATAGGAGCACAACAGAATGTTATTTGGCATCTCTTGCAATTAGGCTAATTATCTATTGCCTGCTGCTAGATTTTTATCATGGCCAAACAAAATTCCTATGCGATCTGTGGTGCTTTTTCTGATTAGGAAAGAATCACACAGCACACAGAATGGCGCAAATGTTCTTCTTCAGTATATATGCACACTGGAAAAAACCTGACCTAAGAATGTTCCTGATTGGGTAAGAAGACATAGTAACCAGAGATGTACAAGCACACAAAAAGACATTCCGTGTACCTTACATACTCACATCGTAAAGATCCTATGGACACTGAACAGATAACATAGGAATGTGTTTAGAAAACCAGTGTGAGGCCCATCTTAACACTAACAATGGCCACTTTAAATCATTTATGATTTAGCACCTCACACCATAACATAGAACAGGGGTGGGCAATTCATTAAAATTTTAAAGGGGCCACATGAGAAACCTGAATTGTGTCAGAGGGCTACAGCATTAGATGTAATAAATAATATTATATTATAATAATTATTATAATATAATATTATATTATAATAATAATTATTTTCGGGATCTACGGTGAATGTTTCAAAAATCAACCCGTCGATCCACTGGCGACCACTGATCTAATGCAATGAATTCTATAATTTTTTGTGTTATGCCTTTTGCCTTGGAACCATCACTAGAAAACTTTCTTGCCTTTTCAAAACTGTTCGATACAGACGGAGTGCGTGTGCTCGGATTGACTTTACTTTTCATATTTAGCAACAAAAAAAAAGTCTTTGCATGTACATTTTCAGAAAGCTCAATAGTTCATTAGCTGTGAGTGAGCAAATTCCTGAGCTCCTCCTCTCTCGGGATCTTTTCCAGTCCGGTCCAAAACCGGAGGGGCCAGCTGCTTGGACATTAATGTGAGCGAGTCATTTAGGTCCTGCCTTAATGTCTGTAGTGATGTACTATTCCTTAAGGATTGGTGAATGAAGTCTGCCCATTTCTGATGATCGAAAGCTAGCAACAAACGTAACTGGTGAATCTGTGCCCTCAAACATTAGGGGTTGCCACAGCGGATCATCTGTATTCATGAGCTGCATGTTCGATTTGGCACGTTTTACACTGGATGCCCTTCCTAACGCAACCCTCCCCATTTATCTGGGCTTGAAACCGGCACTAAGAGTGCACTGGCTTGTGCAACCCTAATGGCTGGGGTTGGTTCCCTGACCAGGAATCGAACCCCGGCCGCAGTGGTAAGAGTGCCGAATACTAACCAGAGACCACCAGGTTATGTTCATGTTATGTTTAATAACATGTCTATAAGCATAATTATCAGGTATACATGTAACAGTTTCCCCTCTCTGAATAATTTGTTCAAAGTGAATTACAACTATACACATATAGTTATAATATTTAGACCTAGAGCAGGTATCAGGGTAAGCTAAACAAAATAGTCAAGTGAGTTACAGTAGATCTTTAACCCAGAGGTGGCCCCCGGTAAAAATAAAATACAGGTTTTTGGTACCCATCCCTAGTGAGGGACCAGGTGGGAAAATGAGGAGCAGTTAAATGGCAGTGAGAAAAGGGATGTGGCAGTGAGGTCCAGGGTTGGTTAGTAAGGGGTGATTCAAGGGATTTGAAAAACTGGGTGGGGCAGTGAGGGCCAGGGTGGTACAGTGTGGGGCAGGGTTTAGCAGTAAGGAACAAAGAGGGGAGGTTAGGGGCAAAATATAACGTACAACTTATATTTATTATATATTAAAACCTTAAAGCATTTTAACGAGGAAGACCACTCCTTAACCAAGTGATCAGGTGCTCCGTCTAACCATGGCTGAAGTGAGGAAAACTCTATGCAGCGTTTACCCAAGGAAGTGTGCTGGACCAGACAACATTCCTAGCAGTGTGCTCAGGGAATGTGCAGAACAGCTAGGGGATGTCTTTACAGACATCTTCAGTCATTCTCAAATGACTGTATAAGACTGTAGAAAGGACATTACTCATAATCTTACACTCCAGTGCTCATGTTAGTTCTCTCTCCAGTGTTCTGTATTGTTTTAAGATTTATAATCACAGTCTTGATGTCACCCAAATGAGGATGGGTTCCACTTTTGAGTCTGGTTCCCTTCAAGGTTTCTTCCTCACTCCTTCTTAAGGAGTTTTTTCTTGCCACAATGACTATCGTCCGTCTCGCTCACACCCATTGTGATGAAGTGCTTCAAGAGGCTCATCATGAGGCACATTAAGACCCAGCTAACACCCTCCCTGAATCCCATGCAGTTTGTGTATCGTCCAAACCGCTCCATGGACCATGCTATCTCCACAACCTTCCATTTGGCCATCACCCACCTGGACAACAAGGACGTATATGTACGAATGCTGTTTATTGACTTCAGCTCAGCATTCAACACAATCATTCCTCAGCACCTGATTGAGAAGTTGAGCCTACTGGGCCTGAAAACCTTCCTTTGCAACTGGACCTCAGTCAGTCCGGATCGGGAGCAGCATCTCCAGCACCACCATGCTAAGCACTGGGGCTCCTCAGGGCTGTGTGCTCAGCCCGCTGCTGTTCAATCTGCTGACTCATGACTGTGTAGCAATGCACAGTAGGTTTTCTGGTCGGCGCTATTTTGTGTTATGTGTATTGTCTTGTGTTGTCTGTCTGTTTGTACTGTCTGTACTGTTTATCATCTCACTGTTGCACTTTAAGTAGCTTTGTGTTATGTGTTGTAGCTCTATGTTGTTTAGTGTAGCACCAGGGTTCTGGAGGAACGTTGTTGTGTTTTTACTCTGTACTGTGTACCCCTGTTTATAGTAAAAATGACAATAAAAGCCTTTTACTTGACTTGACTTGACATTATATCAATAACTATTTTTGGTGATTTGTTTTGCAATTTTGAGTTGAAAAAAAATCCCTGTACTTGCAAAAGTTAAATCAAATCTGGATTGCTTAAACTGTTAGTGAATACAGGATCAAGAAGTTTGGATAAGGATGGGAGGGGAGAAAGGAGAAAGGAGAAAGGAAGAGATGGTGGTGAGGGGAGGAGAGAGATGGGAGGGGAGAAATGAGAGGGAAGGACAGTGGTGGGAGGGGGGAAGGAGAGTGAAGGATAGAGATTGTGGAGAAAGAGTGGAGGAGAGTGATTGGAGGGGGAAGGAAAGGGAAGAAGAGTGATGGGAGGAGAGAGGAGGAAGTGGGAAAGGATGAAAACTTAATTCTCCTCAGAGTCTACATTAACATATCAGTTTGTTGATAGACCGAGCAGCTGATGAGTATACATCCGGAATACACGTTATTGTGAAGGTAGATGATGTTTAAGACTTTGATTGAAATCAAATCGCGTTAGTGAATAAAGCACTAATCTAGAGAAAATTAGATGTTGTTCAACGCGCGCGAATGTGTCGTCATTTTGACACCGGAAGTAAAATTGTAAACAGTACTGGTGGGCTGGGCTTTTAGTGTCCCAGACAACGGTCTTGCAGATTTCCCCCCTCAACAAAGTGTCGTAAAAACAATCCCAAAGACAAAGAAGTGAAGAGGATCGGGGCAGTTTGACTCTCCGTTCCTAACAGCGCGAGCAGGCGAGTTAATAAGACACAGTGCGCCGAATTCAGGTACAAAATGCTCACTCTTCTGCACTTTGGAGATGGCGAGCTAGCTTAGCTTAGCAGGCTAACGGGGCTAACTTTCAGCTGGAGCAGGCTAGCTAACTTTTAGCGCATTTTACCTTCCTGACTGAAATAAACACACTATACACAATAATAATAACAGCAACTTTGACATACATGTCGCTGGGTTTATTAAAACAATATCTGCTCTGTAGGGGATTAATTATATTTTACTTGTAGTGTTAGTCTACTAATAAGCATGAATCAATTGTCAACACAGTACACTCAGGCACTTCTTATAATGCTACACATTTAAAATTAACCTCATTTGATTGCATGTGTGATGATAAATGTGAATGGTTTCTCAAAGGAGACAATCACACTAAACGACATACACAATATTGCCAATAGTTGTGTGTTATATGTGCTTTAACATCACATTTAGTCTCCATTTCCTGTTATAATAGTATCCTCTTTTGGAAAGATCATAATATTATCCTCTTTAGAAAGACCTTTTACTAGATTTTAGAGTGTGCTTGTGGAGATCTGTGTGAGATTCATTAAGCCACAAGACTGATGTGCAGTCAGTGTTTACATTCATCCCAGAGGTGTTCAGTAGGGTTGAGGTCAAAGCTCTCTATCAGGAGATCTTCCACTCCAACCTATGTAAAGTATATCTTCATAGAGCTGGCTTTGTGCACAAGGGCATCGTCATTCGGGAACAGGTTTGGGTCTCCTTGTTTAAATAAAGGTTTTGTGTTTATTTACAAGTATACTCTTGTATACAGTTTCTTGCACATTGTATTGCATAACATTCAGTAGGTTGTCTGCCGGTGCTATTATGTGTTTTTGTGTATCTATCCTACACTGTCTTGTGTTCTCTGTTTACTCTTGGTTGCGCACGATGCACTTTATGTGGCCAGGACAACTTAGTGTTCTGTATGTAGTCCTATGTTGTGTGATCAAGCTCTATGTTGTTTTATGTAGGACCAGGGTTCTAGAAAAACTTCTCATTTCACTGTGGACTGCGCCAGCTATATATGGTTGAAATTACAATAAAAGCTACTTGACTTGAACTGTGCATTGGGCTGCAGTGTAATATTTGAGATTAGTAATAGGTTCTCTATAAATAAATGCAAATGTTTAACTCTGACAATGTGTGTGTGTGTGTGTTTTAGTGGAGCTCCAGCACAGTCCAGCATGGAGCAGGCAGAGGATCAGAGCAGCTCTGGTTCCTCCAGTAGCAACAATACAGGATCTGGGGGAAATGCTCGCCCTGCACAGATCTCTCAGATGTCTCTGTATGAACGACAAGCTGTACAGGTAAGCAGGATGGACATACAAACGCACTTATCTAACCAATTTTCTTTTTTTTTCTTTTTTTCCTTCTTTCTTTTTTTTTTGTAAAGATATGTTTATTAGGAATACATTTGTAAAATATACAAACACATTAGTGTATGAAAAACATTTCCTCTTCCCCCCTTATTTATAAAAAAAAAAAGCATCCCACACAGTATATTTGCGATATCCTTAAAAAAAAAAAAAAAAAAAAAAAAAAGTCAACTAAAAGTAAAAATACATATACATATAAGTGAATGTTACGAATAGAGTCCAGGAAAAAAAAGGAGAAAAGAGAAGGAAAAAACAATACTGTAATATTTCAATATCAGTCAACATAGTCTTTCTGGGGAAGTTTCTGATTTCCAGTTTTAAGGTTACTTTTTTTGCTGCAGTGCTAATGAGCAAGATAAAATACTTTTTATGATGAGTCATGTGAACTGAGCTAACATTACATAATATCCAAACTTCAGAATCAAAGTCAAAATGCTTGTTAATTTTTTAGAGATTATTGCTATTATGTACTTCCAAAAATCCTCTACGACTGATGTTGTACATCTTTGACACATACCTGAAATCTCACCGTGAAGTTTGTGTATAATATGTTCTGTGTAAAATATGCAATTGAATTTGTCTGTGATTAGTAGATGCCAGTACAGTTTGGGACTTTTCTAGAAACGCACCCCAGTCTTTTTAATCATAAGTACATTCTAAATCCGATTCCAATTTTTGTTTTATTAGAGCTTTTTGGTAGGCTGGGAGATTATTCATAAGAATATAGTATATGGAAGATGTTAGGCCTTTAGCAGAAGTATGTCTAGTATTAATTAATCGATTTGTTGTATGTTTGGGAATCATCCAATTGATTGACCTTTAAGACAATCTTTTATTTGTAAATACTTAAAATAGTTATGCTTGGGCAAACCAAATAGTTCAGACAGTTGAAGGAAGCTAGACAATCTTCCACTTTACTGTAATGGATCTATTTCTCTGAATCTTCCTTTTAAATCTGCCATGCAAGTAATTTCTTTCAAAAGAATGGTAATTTTTCTAGCCAATGCTGCTTCAGCTTTAGTGGTTAATAGATTGTTGTATAACAATTTTTTTAAAGTGGGATTCAAATTTTTTATTTATTTTAGGTCACAGAGTGATTCCGTTCCAATATTCTAATGTAATTTTACAACTGAGACAATGTTTTCCTGCTTACCTTATTTTTATGTGCCACATAGGACATGACCTGCCCTCTCATATAAGCCTTTAGGGCTTCCTATATGTTAGATTGAGATGAGGAATTTGATTTATTTTCCAGGTATGCATCAATGTGGTTGTTTTGTTAATACATTCTGGATCTTTTAATAGGAAACCCCTGAATCTCCATCTATAAGAAGGTGGACCCACCTCAATATCATGTTTATGGGATTGTAGTCAGAGAGAGTAGCGGCTAAATAGGAGCAAGCTGTGATTCTTGATGAAGTTATCTGGGATGTTAACTACATATCAATTCTTCAGTAGGTTTTATGGACAGCAGAATAAAATGAGTAATCTTTTTTATTTGGATGGAATGATCACCATTTATCATATAAGCCTAATTCTGTCAAAACCAAATAAAAGTCACCTACAAGGAGAACCCGCCCTGTGATAATCTCTAAACAGAGGCCACTGGGTAGAGATAAAAACACTTCTAAACAGTTGCTAAGAACTGTATAACAAAACGATGTTACTACATTAAATGTACAAAGAAATGCAAAATATATAATTGACTAATATGTGTTAATATGTGACTTGAGCTATCCATGCACAGAGCATGGGAAATAAATTCTGCCTTATTATATTGCACAACTAAATAATATCACATTTAGAAATCAAATGTTTGCCATTATAAACCTTTATAACAAAAGCAGGGCTTCTCTTAAAATGTAAATTGTAAAATCAGTGAGAATAAAAGATTAAAGGCAGTTATTATACTTGTAGTTCTCAATAGCAAATGAACACATGTATATAGTTCACTTTTCACTGTGTATTAGACCAGTGGTCCTCAACCTTTTTTGACTAGTTTAACGGACTGGCCTTTAAGGTGTGGCGGATAAATACAACAAAATCAAATGATACCACCGCTCATCCTTCGTTGACTCTTGATGCTATAGTCTGGGTAGAAGGAAATTCACTTATCATTCTGGCATTAAGGCACACCCGGAGCTCATCCACACGTGTCCAGCTTCATCACGTGACTCCCATCTAACCTCATTTTAATACATTATAAATTAATTAGCAGGAAACAAATGTGCGATTATGTGAATCATTTAAGTTATAGAACGTCAGTGTCCTGCTCCATGTGTTTTTAGTGGAAGTGATGATATATGTATATCCAACATCTCTGCAGTTGTGGTTCTCTGACAGACTGCTTAGTTCTTCTCTTTAATTGTTACACTTTTCTTTTCTGCACCATGCTCAGTGTTTAATATAGAGATGGTCATGGCAGGTCTCAGGTATACACCGACTGTACTGTTGTGTCTGCTTACAGGTGGCTGGATTTTCTTGGAATTTAAACTCGTGCTCTCTTGAGAATACTGTCCTTTTGTGCTCCATTCACAGCAGCGTTAAACTTTCACTCATCAATTGAAAAATCACCAGAGTACCCACGAAGAACTGCAGCTCTCCTCAAAATGATGAGCTGATCGTGTGTGTGTGTGTGTGTGTGTATGTGTATGTATACAGGCTCTGCAGGCTCTACAGAGACAGCCTAACGCTGCTCAGTATTTCCAGCAGCTGATGCTTCAACAGCAGATTAATAGCGCTCAGCTTCACAACCTTGCTGCTGTGCAACAGGTAGTCATCATTTACCTCCTTTACCTCATACAGCTCATTTACATCATTTACATTTGTTTACCTCCTGTGTCTTATTTTCCTCATTCACCTCATATCATTTTTTTTTTACCTCCTTTACCTTGTTTACTTTCTGTGCCTTAATAACATTAATCACTTTATTTACCCCATTTACATGTAAATGTAACTGTAGATGGGCATGTATTTTTGCACCATTGAATATACAAACCCGATTCCAAAAAAAGTTGGGACAAATTGTGAATAAAAAAGGAATGCTATAGTTTACAAATCTCATAAATTTATATTTATTTATAGAATATAGATAACATAACAAATTTTGAAATGTCATGCCAAATATTGGCTCGTTTGGATATCATTAAAGCTACACATTCCAATAAAGTTGGGACAGGTAGCAATAAGAGGCCGGAAATGTTAAATGTACATATAAGGAACAGCTGGAGGACCAATTTGCAACTTATTCGGTCAATTGGCAGCATGATTGGGTATAAAATGAGCCTCAGAGTGACAGTGTCTCTCAACAGTCAGGATGGGCAGAGGATCACCAATTCCCCCAATGCTGCAGTGAAAAATAGTGGAGTAATATCAGAATGGAGTTTCTCAGAGAAAAATTGCAAAGAGTTTGAAGTTATTATCATCTACAGTGCATAATACCATCCAAAGATTCAGAGAATCTGGAACAATCTCTGTGCGTAAGAGTCAAGGCCGGATAACCATACTGGAAGCACGTGATCTTCGGGCCCTTAGACGGCTCTGCATCACATACAGGAATGCTACTGTAATGGAAATCACAACATGGGCTCAGGAACACTTCCTGAAAACTTTGTCGATGAACACAATCCACCGTGCCATTCGCCGTTGCCGGCTAAAACTTTATAGGTCAAAAAAGAAGCCATATCCAAACATGATCCAGAAGCACAGGCGTTCTCTCCGTGCCAAGGCTAATTTAAAATGGACTGTGGCAAAGTGGAAAACTGTTCTGTGGTCAGACGAATCAAAATTTGAAGCTCTTTTTTTTTGAAAAAACTGGGATGCCATGTCATCCGGACTAAAGAGGATAAGGTTCAGAAGCCTGCATCTCTGATGGTATTGGGTTGCATGAGTGTGTGTGGCATAGGCAGCTTACACATCTGGCATCACATACAGGAATGCTACTGTAATGGAAATCACAACATGGGCTCAGGAACACTTCCTGAAAACTTTGTCGATGAACACAATCCACCGTGCCATTCGCCGTTGCCGGCTAAAACTTTATAGGTCAAAAAAGAAGCCATATCCAAACATGATCCAGAAGCACAGGCGTTCTCTCCGTGCCAAGGCTAATTTAAAATGGACTGTGGCAAAGTGGAAAACTGTTCTGTGGTCAGACGAATCAAAATTTGAAGCTCTTTTTTTTTGAAAAAACTGGGATGCCATGTCATCCGGACTAAAGAGGATAAGGTTCAGAAGCCTGCATCTCTGATGGTATTGGGTTGCATGAGTGTGTGTGGCATGGGCAGCTTACACATCTGGAAAGGCACCATCAATGCTAAAAGGTATATCCAAGTTCCAAGAACAGCACATGCTCCCATCCAGACGTCGTCTCTTTCAGGGAAGACCTTGCATTTTGCCAGACCACATACTGCATCAATCACACCATCATGGCTGCGAAAAAGAAGTATCCGCTTACTGAAATGGCCATCCTGCAGTCCAGATCTTTCATCCATAGAATACATTTGGCACATCACAAAGAGGAAGATGCGACAAAGAAGACCTAAGGCAGTTGAGCAACTAGAAGCCTGTATTAGACAAGAATGGGACAACATTCCTATTCTTAAACTTGAGCAACTTCTCAGTCTCCTCAGTCCACAGACGTTTGCAGACTGTACTAAAAAAAAGAGGGGATGTGATAAACATGGCCTTGTCCCAACTTTTTTGAGATGTGTTGATGGCATGAAATTTAAATCAATTTGTTTTTCCCCTTAAAATGATACATTTTCTCAGTTTAAACATTTGATATGTCATTTATGTTGTATTCTATATAAAATAGTGATATTGGAAACTTTCACATCATTGCATTGTGTTTTTATTCACAATTTTTGTATTATTTTCGTATTTTTAGGCCACTCTTGCTGCCAGTCGACAGTCCAGTTCTCCAAACACCAGCGTCTCTGCAGTGAGCACAGCACAGTGTACCGTACGTCTCTACAAGCTGAACACAAACCTCAAACTTCCTCAGACTCCCTCAAACTCACTCAGACTTCCTCAAACACCCCTCAAATGCTTTCAAATCTTCTCATAAACACTGAAGTGGGTGTTAACGCTTTAGTAACCGATGCACCTCCAATTAATGCTCCACCGTTTGTTCACTCCGACATGCTGTAAAATTGGTAGAACTCACCTGCTGTTGCTCCTCTATAGGGTAATTTAAGCAGCACTTCTGGGGGCGGGACCATGACGAATCCTCGCCCAGTCGGCCCAGCAACATCTGTGACATCGTCTGCTCTTAGCCAATCAGTGTTGCTTGGTGGGAACTCAGCTGGTCAGGGACAGATGTACCTGAGAGTTAGTAAAAAAAAAATATATTTTTAAAATGTCATTCTATACAGTTCATTAAATGTCATTAATTAATGTAATTAAAAAATAAATATAATTTATGTTTACATTTTTTTGTTTAATGATTAAAATATTCTTCCTCGGCCTGTCAGGTGAACCGCTCTCTCAGGGCTCCTCAACTCATTTTCATGCCTGGTGGCACAGCAACAGCCGCTGTAGCAACGGTTGCCCAGCAGCAACCTCAGCAGCAGCAGCAGCAGCAGCAGCAGCAGCAACAGCAACAACCCCAGCAGCAGCAACAGCAACAGGAAGTCCCACCCACATCTTCCAGTAACCAGTCAGATAGTGACCAGGTAAGACTTAATTCTGCCATATCTACCTACCCCCTCCCATTCCCTGTTGACTACCCACTTAACACCCTGACATTTTAATTACATTATGCAAGACATCTTTCATTAATGAATTTCCCAACCTTTGAACCTTATGTACTGCAGGTACAGAATCTTGCCCTGCGCTGTGCTTCCACCCCCCGAGTGGCTGCTATTAAGACTGAATATCCTGACAGGAAGGATCCTGGTAAGTTCCTGTTTATTTTTTATCATTTATAGACTCCGTCTCAATTTCTTATTTATATCATGTAGTGAACTACTTAATACCTGCATGGCAGGACCATGTCAAATCAAACTTTTTTTTTATTCCTAAAAAACATATTAAAATCACTGCTTCAGTCCTGTATGCTTTATATTTCTTTGTATGTTATACTTTGTATGTTAGACTTTTACTAAAAACAATGGAAATGATGTTGTTTGGGACACAGCCGTAGTTGGTAATGCATTTTGGTAAGCCTGTTAATTCTGAATTGTTTAGAAATTAAATTACTGGGTTTTTCTCTTTTTGTCTCAGGTTTATTCCCTATTGGTCCACAGTCTCAGCAGCAGCAGCAGTTCTCTCCATCAGCACAGCAGATCGGCAGCAGCAAACTTCCCACTCCTCCTTCTTCTACCTCTTCCTCTCTCTCCTCCTCTTCATCTTCCTCCTCCTCCTCTGTCCCTCTCTCTCAGCTCCTGCTTTCTCCATCGCGGCTCACCCCCGCTGCCACGGTGACCCACATCCTGGTCCCGAGCTCCAACGTCCCCACTTCCTCTCCAGGTTTCCCCAAACCCAACATGACGGCTCAGACACTGGTGGTGCAGCCACTTCAGCAGCAACAGAATGGAGTGGACAAAATGACGGGCCCCATCCCCATCCAACCAAAAACAGCTCAAAGCAGTCGTTTGCCTTCACAGATGCCCCCTCGCCATCCTCCTCCTATTCTCCCAGCTCCACCCACTTCCCACCCCCCACATGTCCCGGTCCAGTTGCTTGGATCCAGGCAGGGTGCACTGGGAAACTCTCAGGCTGTAGCTGTGCCACAGGCCCGAACCTGCTACACCCACCAGGATAGTTCCACCCACAACCTCAGCTACACCTCTAATTCAGTCACCATGGTAACGGCAATGGAGCCAGGCAGTGCTGGTGCAGGCCTTAAACTGACCACTCAGAATGCAGAACCCAGTCAGATTGGCTCTTCTGCAGTCCAAACTACAGACTGTGATCACAGCAACAGTGTGGCACCACCTGCTGGAGAAACTGGGTTAGAGCAAACTGGAAGTGCACAGGTCAGTGTTGTTTGGTCAATAATGTCATATAAAAAAGAAGAATATGGACATATTAGAAGTGTATACAAGTTGTTGTAAACAGTTGTTTTGTGCATATATGTGCCCTTTCAATTTCTTTACTTTATTATTTTAATATTTTGTTCCAGATAAAGCCTGCGATCGGCTCCTTAAAGAGAAAATCAGAATCAGATGTGGCAGGTGAGATGACGTCAGAAACCACTGCCCAAAACTGTCAGCCAATCCCTGACTCTGCCCCTCCACTCTCTCCTGCTCCCTCATTGGACACTGGTGAGTCAGGAGAGTTGGAATAGATCCACAAGAGTTAGAAACAACTCTGCACCATTAATAGTATTTTGTTCTGTTTTGGTCTCTGTCTGTGTGCAGCACCAGAAATAGCGTTCTCCACTCCTCCGACTCTGTCTCTGTCTCTGCCCCACCCTCGAGCTCCTCTCCCCCAGGCTGTGGTAAAGCCGCAAGTTCTCACTCACCTTATCGAAGGCTTTGTCATTCAAGAGGGAGCCGAGCCATTTCCTGTGAGTCCCACTGTTCACCTCATCAGTCTATTGAGGGTCTGTTTCCCACTATTAACTATATAGTGCACATAAACATCCTCACCAGTCCAGCATGGAAGCATCCCAAACCACATACCTTACTCACTTATTCACTTTGTAGTCTGCATAAACAATGTCACTGGCTTGCTGTGGACTGATTTTGAGATTGCTGCAGTAGTGCATTTTTCAGTATGTATTGTATGATTCTCAACATAGAGTATAATGTAAAAAAAAAATGTGTTCATGTTACTGACTGTGTTAAACTGTACAGTGAATTGAATTCTGACAAAAGTGTAATCATGTGTTTGATTTCAAGGTTACTGGTCCAATAAAAGAGCGGGCTGAGGGTGTTCCTGTGCCACTCTTCATGCCGCTGGAAAACCGTGCCCCCTCTGGTGTGTGTGTGTGTGTGTGTGTGTGTGTGTTTATGTGTAAAAGATTGACTAGTTAAGACTTCCTGTGGCTCATTTGTTGTGCCCGTGTCCCACAGTGCTGAAGTGCGAGTTCTGTGAGAGTTTTGCTCCTGCTAGTCAGTTCCGTGGAACCAAACGCTTTTGCTCCAAAACCTGCGCCAAGAGGTACAACACACATACACTAATAAAATCATGCCCAGCTCACACGACAAAGCAATAGTCACAGCCTGTAATGTGTTTAAATAATGATTGCAGTAACCATATAATTCTACTTTCAGCAGAGTATTGAGTAATAAGCAATAATATCAAATATGCAACATTTAACCATTATGGAGAAATTCATCAGTGTGCAAATGCCAAATCAAGTAAAGAAACAATAATACGAAACATGTACCTGCTCACTCACTCTCAACCTCACCTCTCCAATCATCTCTCAATACTTCTGTCTCCTCACTCACTTGCTCACCAGTCAACTCATCACTTTAAACTCCTTTCTCCTGTTTCCTTGTCTGTCTTCTCACTCATCTTTCTCCTCATTGTCTCAATTGATTACTCATCTGTCTTCTTATTGTTTTCTCATCTGATCACTCATCTGTCTCCTAATTTCTGCTCACCTGCTCATTCACCTGCACACTCGCATGTTTACTCACATGTCTCCTCACCTGTCCATTTCAGGTACAACGTGAGCTGCAGTCATCATTTCCGCAGCAGTCAAGGCCGCAGCAGTGCACTAGCGTATGACGAGATAGCGAGACACAGGGGTCTTCACCGGAGAAGCTCGGAGATCGCCTGTGCTAAAATTGCTGGCAGTCACCTGCATGTAAAGGTCTGTCTCTCTCTTAACCGACTCTTTTTCTCTCCATATAGCTGTCAGTTTGGCAATAGTCTGTTATATAGACTCAAAATAGTCTCTCTCTCACTCTCTTGCTTTCTCTCTCTTCCGGTCTGTCTCGTCATGTTTGTTTCTCAGTGTCGCTCTGAGTCCAGTCGTTCGGAGGATGTCTCTAGCTGTGAAGGTGAAGAAGAAGAAGAGGAAGAAGACTATCATTCTCCAGGGTCCTCCTTCTCCTGCTCTCACCAGTCCCATCATGGCCCTCAGATGGAAGAGTCAGCACAAGGCAGCCTTCCATTGGACGGAGACCATTTCTTGTCTGCTAGCCCCGCCCAGTGGAGTGTAGAAGAAGTGTGTCGCTTCATTTCCTCTCTGCAAGGTGAGTCTTTAGTAGCACGCTGTCTGTCTTTCTGTCTGTCTGTCTGTCTGTCTGTCTGTCTGTCTGTCCCTTTCACTGAGTCTCCTAATGCTGGTTCTCTCTGTATCATCACTTCCGGCCAGGTTGTGAGGATCTGGCGGGTCACTTCCTGTCGCAGGAGATTGATGGTCAGGCGCTGTTGTTGCTGAAGGAGGAACATCTGATGAGCACCATGAACATTAAACTGGGCCCCGCCCTCAAGATCTGTGCATCGATTAACAACCTGAGGGATTAAGTAGGAGCTCCTTGAAGTGGGAGTTGGAGGAGTGCCGGCCTGGTGGACAGGCTCTTAATGGAAGCACTGTTGTTTTGCTTTTCATTATAGCAGATCTGAATAACAGCCATTATAATCTTCGGTAGAGAGAGAAGACAGGGCGGGTCTAACGGTCTGAGTGCACCGCAGTGGAGCTGGACATTTGCCATAAGATTCACAATATTCCATTTATATAGTCATTATACTTTTACAGCTGAATTAAGTTCCATCTCCTTCAAAGGTCATAAAGGCGCATCATCTAACATAAACCTGAATAGTCCACCCACTGTGCACTTTTTGACACAGATTGCTACATTAGATTTGATCAGATTACGGTCCAGGTTATTGTCATGCTAGGTAGAGGTACAAAACCGGCGAAATGCAGATAATAAAACGCTAAGCATCCTGGAGAAAATCTGTTCCAAATAGAATGTTTGTAAGAAAAAACAATTAATAACCAAATAAGAGAAAAGCCAAACCGCCAATTACATTACGAACACGCACGTTACTATATACTGTATTATAATTTTTTGCCAATCAGCTGTTACTATGCAGCTTTCTGTTTAATCACTCGACATATTTCCCTGTTTAAACAGTCTAGAACTGATGTAGAAACGCTGAGTTAGCATGCTAGGAATCAAATACATAGGATCAAAAGTATAATGGTGGCTCGTGCACTCAGACTGAAGTTCCCTACGGAGTGCACACTAGAGTGAGGGTCGCACTAACCAAGGGGGCAGTAAACCAAGGCTCTTATTCCGATGTTTATTTTTGTATCATGCTGAAGGAGTCAGTAGTCAGTATTAACGAGTAGTGTGTTTATGATGATGAAGGCAGACAGGAAGTCATGTGACTGTCCAGTAGCCGGTCATTGAGCGAACACAGGAAGGCATATTTTTTACTACAGTAGGTAATTGCATGTGGGTTTTTTTGTTTTGTTTTTGTTTTTTGTATTACCCAACAAAATCATCACTTTCTTTTTTTTCCTACTTTTTGGTTTAGGTTTTAGTATTATGACCTTTGAACCCTCAGTTCTTGTTAGAGGACGTGCATCTGAGGTAGTTCGCTAGTTTTCTAGTTTCTTTCTCCGCTGTACGAGTAAACGAATAAAGTGTTCCAGTAAAAGAATGTTTTGTCTACTTTATTTACAGGGTTTCTTTTTTTTCCTCCTCTCAATCCACTTGCAACAAGTTAAACAGAGGCCCTAAAAGCTGGAGAGGAAACGGATTTTCAGTTGATCAGTTTTGGGTTATGAAGAAAACATGTTCATGTACAACACATTCTCTCTCATACACTCGCACTCTTTGACCTGTCTCAGTGTAGAGGGGGTGTGAAACTACGCATTTTGCTTTTAGGGTTGTTATTTACGAGAGACAAATGAATGATGGAGGGAGGTGAAACACGCAGAGGCGCCGGACGTAACACAGGTGGTCGCCATGGTGTTACCGTAGAGATGGAGAAGATAGAGCAAGAGGGACAAAGAAAGAGAGAAAGACAGATGGACTCTTTAAAGATAGAAAGTGTGTGTGTGTGTGTGGTGTGTGTGCTCAGCGAGTGCTGAGAGCGATCATAGCAGCATGGTCATTACTGAAGAAACTGAGTGGAACCGTATAGAACCCTCAGTGTGAAGTTCTACACATAAGAACCCTGTAGATCAGAAGCTGGCTGTAATCAGAAACACACTGCACATTGCTGTACTCAGCACAAGTTTTTTTACTCGACAAACCTCATGAAGAACCAGGTGAACATGTATTGTAGAGGAACATTAAGCAGAAGTTCCACTTCCTCATCACACAAAAATCGTTCACTTAGTTATTCTTTATTCATTTATGACACTCTTTCACCGCGCTGACCTCGTCATGGCATGTTTCAGGGGGGTTCGTGTTTTTTCATGTTGACTGAGATCATGTTGGGTTTATGTGGATATGAGAAATGTGTGGATCTGTGTAGGTGGGGCATCGTCTCTGATCTGCTCACGTTTTCTTCACACCACTACACAAGAGAGATTTAGAAGCTCACTTTCCAGCATCACAGAGCAGAACTGTGACCTGTTGCATACCAGGACCACTTTTTCATTTACATTTTATTTTAATTTTTTTATTTTTTATTTTACAGTTATAAAAAAAAAAAAGTGTTTTCTGTTTTTCAACTTTCTCAAAAATTAAGCAACTTTTGCATTGTTTTTTTGTGTTTTCATGCCTTAATTTCAGATTATTATCTTTAGTAGTAGTAGTAAGAGTGGTGGTGGTGGTGGTGGTTGTGGTGGTGGTTTTAGGGGTCCCACCGGTTGCTCTGCCCCGGACGTGATTTATTTCCGTCTTCCAGGTTCAATATTTGTGGTCCCCTCTTGTCTAAATGTCACCCCTTCCTCTGAAACAATACGGTGGGGTAAAGGATGACAGAATGGAGGGAGTGTGGGAGGAAGAGTTCGACGGAGGGGGCACACTCGTAAAGAACAGCAACAAAGTTTGGGAAAATTAAACAAGATGTAAAGGGGACAGCGGCATCCCCCCCACCCCCACCCCCTCTCTCTCTCTCTCTGTCATTCATTCATTGTATTTATCCCTCCGTTTATTTATCACTCGTTTTTTTACGCAAAAGACGTTTTTGTAGGAATTATAAAGGGCTGACATTTTCTGACGCAGACACTAGGACACAAACATACGTCATGAGTATTCAAACAGGAATCTCCTACATTCTCTCTCTCTCTCTCTCTCTCTCTCTCTCTTCGTTTTTTTACGCAAAAGACGTTTTTGTAGGAATTATAAAGGGCTGACATTTTCTGACGCAGACACTAGGACACAAACATACGTCATGAGTATTCAAACAGGAATCTCCTACATTCTCTCTCTCTCTCTCTCTCTCTCTCTCTCTCTCTCTCTCTCTCTTTCTCTCTCTCTCTCTCTCTTTCTCTCTCTCTGCCTTATTCACACACATGACTTATGCATAAGGTTAAGTATAGCAGAGGGCATTACAACACTCATCCATTTAATAGTGTGTGTGCGTGCGTGTGTGTGTGTGTGTGTGTGTGTGTGTGTGTGTGTGTGTGTGTGTTTCAGTGGTAAAATAAAAGTATGACTAGTTTGTGTTTGCAATCAGTTTATTCAAATAAAAGAGTCACTTATAAGAATGAAGCATTCATAATATAGAATATAATATCTATTAAAGACAAAATGCATACACATATACAGTGTGTTCAGTGCTCTGTCATAATGAGGCTGAGCTCATCTCTCTCTCTCTCTCTCTCTCTCTCTCTCTCTCTCTCTCTCTCTCTCTCTTTTCTCTTTATAACCCCTGTGCCACCTCCTTTACCTCAACTGGTGCCTTCACACTTCTGCGGATCGTCCTCCTCTAGAGGAATACACCCTTTTTGTTTATTTTGTTCTGGACACACTGTCTGTACACAGGGATTATAACTGGGGCTACAGTTGACCTTCAATTCTAACTTTCTTTGGACTGTAAATAATAATTACATCTTTAAATTAATTTAAACAGTCCAGTTACAGACTACTGTGTTCTGATACCGATTATAATAATTAAACGAAAGACTGGTGACTTATCAAATTATTAATCCTTACATAAATAAAGCATGAGTAAAATCTTACTGAAGCACTTTTAATTTTCATCGTGCTGGATTTATCTTTTATTTTTGTCGTTATTATTATTGGATGGTTGCTATGGTGAGCTGGACAGGTAAGACTCACTTCCTCATTACATTTAAACATTGCTTTTTTTGTTGTCTTGTGACATGTGACACATTTTGTTCATGGTGTCCTCTTTTAATAATTTTATCAGATCAATAATTGATGAGCAAACAAAACAAAGTAATGCTCTCAAACAATCAGAACGCACCATACTGTTCTTGACCAATCGGAACACAGCAGATGAGATTGTTTAGTATGTTTATGTGTAATGTTACAGCTGCTGATTACTGAAACTCCTTTTTACAGATATGTGGGGAAAATCCCCAACACAGCAACTGAGTGACTGAGACAGACAGACAGGCAGGCAGGCAGGCAGACAGACAGACAGACTGATGGACAGACACCTATCAACTGACCCAACAACCAATAATACAGGCATATAAACAGGTAGACGTGATCAATGGAATTATAGACAGATGCACAAACAGACTGATGACTGATTGATAGACAGGCAGATAAATAGATAGATAGATAAGCAAACAGACTGATAGAGAGACAGACAGAAAGATAGACAGTCTGATGCCCACTGTCTCTTCTGTCAATCGCACGGGACGACGCCTCCTGCTGTTGCTATGGGCAACCCACCTCACCATGGCAACAACCTGGCTGTAAGTGAAAGTTGATGACAACACACATATGTAAACATTAATCTCACATTAATGTGCAAATTTCTAACAATTCACCTGAATTTCATTTAACAGTAGCTGTACCGCTGCGGCCCCAGCCTCTTTTAGTCCCGGCCCCAAGCCCGGATAAATGGGGAGGGTTGCGTTAGGAAGGGCATCCAGCGTAAAAACATGTGCCAAATCAAACATGCGGATGACCCGCTGTGGCGACCCCTAACGGGAGAAGCCGAAAGAAAGTTAGTAGCTGTAGAAGTGGAGAAATGGGTGGGTTTTAGGGTGGAGTTAGCGTTATTACTTTTATCTTATTACCGTATGCATTGAGTAAATCTTCTTCTACCTCTGTACAATAACAGACACACTGTCCTGTCTGACTCTTTCTGTCTGTCTGTGTTCCACCTCCTCTTTTTGTCTATCTCTCTTCCTGCTTATTAGTATCTCCTCCTGTCTGTCTTAATGTTTGTCTGCATACTACTGTTTGTTCTGATGTCTACTATCCCTTTTTGCCAATCTCCTTGTATCTGTTTATTAGTCTCAACCCCCCAAACCTATATAACTTTGTAACTGTATATCTCTCTTAATTTGTCCGCCTGTCTGTGTGCAGTTCTCTGATGCGTGTGCCACGCTCTCGGCCAGTGTCTGGTTCAGGGGTGTGTGTTCGTCTCCGGGGTCTGTCAGTGGGGCAGATGGCCGTATGTAGGTCACGAGGGGAAGTGATGGAGTCTGTTCGCAAAGCAGCTGAGATGGTCATCGATGAGGTAAATGAGAAAACGTAGAACAGGCCATTGCCACAAGCAGTAGCAGTAAATACACATATACAAAAGGAAGGTGGTAGCTTAGTTTAAGGCTTTGGATCCAAAGGACATGAGTTAAAATCCCAGCAACACCAGGCTGCCATTTCTGGGCCCCTGAGCAAGGCTTGTAACACAATAGCTGCTCAGTTGTATGATTGAAATCTATGTAAGTCGTTTTGGATAAAGGCATCTGCCAAATGTTATAATTGTAAATGTAAATGTTAAAATAACAAACTCCAGGTAACTAACCCCAACCCTAACTCCAGCTTCATGCTAGTGTGCGGCCAAAAACTCTCTGGTGCCCTCTAGTGGTTTTCTTTATGATACACAAACGTTTCAAAGTCAGTAGACTTTGTATTTTTCCTTATAATAAATGTGTTAAGTGTGGTTGATAAGTTTTGGACATAAAAGCAAAGCCTCAAGAACCTTCACATACTTTCCAACATACACTTGATTATGTGTGTCTCTGTCTGACTGTCTCTTAATCTCAGTGTCAGCATCAGTTCCGTAATCGGAGGTGGAACTGCTCTACTACTCCTCGTGGTGTTAATGTGTTTGGCCGGGTTATGAATCAAGGTCAGAATTTTCACCTCTAACATATTTTTCTCACCTTCCTCTCACACACACACACACACACACACACACACACACACACACACACACACTACCTTTAACACATGCTTGTGCATACGTTGCAGGGACACGGGAGGCGGCGTTTGTCCATGCCCTGTCCTCTGCAGCTGTAGCTGTTGCAGTGACAAGAGGCTGCAGTCGAGGGGAGCTGGAAAGGTGCGGCTGTGACCGCAAGGTCAGGGGAGTCAGTCCTGAGGGTAAGTCAGTCCACGCACACTTTGTTATCCATTAGCTAAAGGTAGCTCAAATAAATATACAATGTCTTGTTTCTTTTAAATAAGCTGGCTAGAGGTACATCACGGCACTGTTATTGCTAATCCTCATGTCCTTGTGTCTGTGTGTCTCTTTGCAGGGTTTCAGTGGTCGGGGTGTTCAGATAATTTGTCGTATGGTGTTGCGTTTTCTCAGACATTCGTAGATGAGCCAGAGCGTGTAAAGGGCACGTCATCTGGGCGACCGCTAATGAACATCCACAATAACGAAGCAGGACGAAAGGTGAGCAGAGAAATTCCGCATGGAATAGATGCTATTAAACAGAAAACCGCTTACTTCAGTTCAATTCACTCAATTTTTTCTCTGTTTCTCTATCTCTCTCTCTCCAGGCTATCCTACACAACATGCAGGTGGAGTGTAAGTGCCATGGTGTTTCAGGTTCCTGTGAGCTCAGAACGTGTTGGAAGGTGATGCCTCCATTCCGCAGGGTTGGCTCTGTACTGAAGGAACGATTTGACGGAGCCACAGAGGTACAAAGCCAACATTATTTGATAACACTAATCAGACATAGTTACAAGCTTCCTGAAATGATCTGGGATGTGCCATTCTCAGGTGCGTCTGACACGTATTGGCTCTCGTGCTGCTCTGCTGCCAAAGGACCCTGATGTGAAGCCGCCAGCTGCACGAGATCTTGTCTACTTGGCCACTTCTCCTGATTTCTGTCGCCTGGATCCTGAGAACGGCATTTTGGGAACTGCAGGTCGCCGCTGCAATGGTAACTATTTACTTAACGGTACATCATGATGTCATAGTGCCCCACCTCCTTTCCTTATAACTGCCCTCAGTCCTCACACACAAACTATTACAGCACTCATTCTTTTCTCAATTGGCTCCACCCACTCATATAGGTTTAAACCATCGAACCTTTTCTTTGTTCATCAGTATAAACTCAGGCTGTTACAGCACTTTTATACATCTCTCTCTCTCTCTCTCTCTCTCTCTCTCTCTCTCACTATTCCTCTCTTACACCTACCTACTCCCCCGGAACACAGGGACATCCCGTTTAGCCCCGGATGGCTGTGAGCTGTTGTGCTGTGGTCCGGGTTTCCGCTCGGGTCGAGCCGAAGTGGTTGAGCGCTGCTCCTGTAAATTCTCGTGGTGCTGCTCAGTCCGATGTCAGCAGTGCAAAAACACAGTGCTCATACACACCTGCAGAGAGTGACGTGCGCACACACACACACACACACATGGAACACATATGTAGTTTTTTCATCAAAGTCTATCCTGAAAAAGAACTCACACACACTTATACTGTTATAAACACAATTAAAACACATTTTTATTATCCACTAAAAACTGACTAGTGTAGCTGTGACTGACAGACATTTGGGCTAATCACACTATCCCACAGGCTATGCAAACACTGGGACTTACATTCATGGTGAACTCATTGGGAGCCTTTTCTGTTGTGTCATGCAAGAGTTCCCTAACATAGGAAAAACAAGACTCACCATTCAATAAAGACAAAAGTAACAGCACCTTAGGAAGGAGGAGATGTTTGTGCTGAGCTGCATTAGTGGAAAAGTTAAAGCTTGCCATACTTTTACTTCCTAGTGTTCGTTTGGTCATTTTCTTTCAGTTCTTTATGAGTTTTAGAGATTTGTGGGTGTGGATCCATGTTTATCAGCTGCTATAGATCTTTGTGCACATGCATTTACTAAACCAGTGATAAATTACGCCCAGTCATAAGCGATATAAATCCCCAGACAGCTGTCCAATCAGCAGCTTTACTCCAATTCACATTCTGTGTAAAAGACTTTATTATAAAAACATTAACTTATAAGTAGGAAAATAGTAACACATGAGATCAAAACCTGATATGTGCCACACATATATACACACGCAAACTAACTGGATAAGACAAAGCTTTAAGGCGGAGATTAACCTGTAACACACAGATGTAGTATGAAACAGTTTAATACGTGTAGAATAGAGCATGTGATGTGTTTGTAATATTCAGCGTTATTGATTATAATCTTATATTTATTTCAAAATCATTGATCTGCATCTATATTCATAAACACTGAAAAACAAGTCACAAACTTAATAAACTCATCACCATGTTTACAGCAGCAACGACTTCTCTCTGTTCATCCGATTAACAGCTTGAATGATTATTAATTTGTGTTTATTACTGTTAGTAAACAGTGATATTATTATTGTTGTTTTGTTAACAATCTTTTATCTTCATAAGGCACAAATATGAAAAAACAATTGAAACCACCACATATATTCTAATAGTTTCCACTACAAATACAATTACAAACCATTAGCTGTGGACCATTAAACCCATTATCATATGGTTTCCATTAGGTCATTTGTTTGTACGTCATTAAACCATTATTATCAAACAAGAGAAACAAGTTTATAAAGTTAGTGATGTTATAATGGTTTCTACTGGTGTTCAGTAAATACAGTGCACTCCAAAAATACTATAAGCACCCCAGTAGATATGGGCAAAGAAGGCTACAAAATACTCTGCGCTTGCGGGTATCAGACAGCAGCAAACATTTTGCATCACACATGAATTTGCTAAAAAAAAATAATAATAATAATAATTTATTGTAAGCGTGGCACAATTACTGGCACCTCTACTTTATACTATACTATAAAGCACACCCATATATAATTTGAATTTTACAAATATTTTTATTTTTAACATAAATAAGCCGCACCTGTCTATAAGCCGTGTCTACACTAATGTACTTTACACAGGCTTTAACGAAAAACACAATACACACGGTGAAATATGTTGCGCTTCCTTTAGGAGCAGAGCGGTATTTTGGGAAAAGCCTGCCACTGAATTTTTCCGCTATTACTGCATGTGTTCAAGACCCAGGATTATGTGTTTATTATTTGCTGATGCTCATCTATAAGTTTCTTTGACTAATCCGTAACGCTGTTGCCAAGAAAAATAAAAAAGCAAGAGTTTTGGAAACCTGTCAGTGCTTGTATGATTTTTGTTGCAACTGGAGTTAGTGAGCTCTGCCATAACCCTGACTCAAAACGTGGGAAAAAAAGTAGCGGCTTATAGTCCGAAAAATACGGTAAGTAAAATTTATAAGAATATTCACATTAATATTTTATATTTTTAGGTACATCTTGGTAATTCTTAATGAGGGATATAAATATCTGTGACACACATAGGTCAAAATCACAGTTTTTCTTTTGGTTCTTAATGGTGTCAGACAAGGCATGAAAATGACCAGTGGAGAAGCACGGTGACACCACTACAGCTTCTACTTAAACCAATTCAATTCTCCATCTAACAATTATAAACTTAATAAATTCTAACACCATTATAAATTCTTTAGAAAATGCTTTATATTTGTATAAAATTGTTTATACTTCCAACACAGTAAAATTCTTTCTTAGCATATTCCAGCAATGTTATTAGCTGGGTTCAGATTACAGAGCCAGCCATGATACAGTAAGCACTGAGGGTTAAGGGCCTTGCCTAGGGGCCCCAAGGGTGGCCCAGAACCTCAACCACTGAGCTCCCACCTACACACCTCTATTTTTTTGTCTAGTCTTTACACATGAACTTGCTGTCAAATTACCTTTAAATTGCAAATGCATATTTAATGTCCAATATTAGAATGCAATCAGAGATATTCATCTTTTATGACACACCCACTATAGTACAGTATACCTCTCGAAGTAGTGAGAAGTTATAATGCATTATAAAATCACATACTCATTTCATTCAAATTTTATTTGTAACATACACATTCATACAGATTACGACATGTAGTAAAATGCTTTGTCACGACTGCCCAACACGTAAACATGAAAAACTTGTACAACATAAAAATTAAAAAGAATAAAGTAACATAACAATAAATGAAATAAGTATAAAGGTATATTAAAAGTATAGTCTAACTATAAGGTGTGTGTGTATAAATATATATACATATATATATATACAGTAAGGAAAATAAGTATTTGAACACCCTGCTATTTTGCAAGTTCTCCCAGTTAGAAATCATGGAGGGGTCTGAAATTGTCATCGTAGGTTCATGTCCACTGTGAGAGACATAATCTAAAAAAAAAATCCAGAAATCACAATATATGATTTTTTAACTATTTATTTGTATGATACAGCTGCAAATAAGTATTTGAACACCTGTCTATCAGCTAGAATTCTGACCCTCAAAGACCTGTTAGTCTGCCTTTAAAATGTCCACCTCCACTACATTTATTATCCTAAATTAGATGCACCTGTTTGAGGTCGTTAGCTGCATAAAGACACCTGTCCACCCCATACAATCAGTAAGACTCCAACTACTAACATGGCCAAGACCAAAGAGCTGTCCAAAGACACAAGAGACAAAATTGTACACCTGGAAAGGGCTAAGGGAAATTGCCATGCAGCTTGGTGAAAAAAGGTCCACTGTTGGAGCAATTATTAGAAAATGGAAGAAGCTAAACATGACTGTCAATCTCCCTCGGACTGGGGCTCCATGCAAGATCTCACCTCGTGGGGTCTCAATGATCCTAAGGAAGGTGAGAAATCAGCCCAGAACTACATGGGAGCAGCTGGTCAATGACCTAAAAAGAGCTGGGACCCCCGTTTCCAAGGTTACTGTTGGTAATACACTAAGACATCATGGTTTGAAATCATGCATGGTACGGAAGTGTTCCCCTGCTTAAACCAGCACATGTCCAGTCATGTCTTAAGTTTGCCAATGACCATTTGGATGATCCAGAGGAGTCATGGGAGAAAGTCATGTGGTCAGATGAGACCAAAATACAACTTTTGGGTCATAATTCCACTAAAAGTGTTTGGAGAAGGAAGAATGATGAGTACCATCCCAAGAACACCATCCCTACTGTGAAGCATGGGGGTGGTAGCATCATGCTTTGGGGGTGTTTTTCTGCACATGGGACAGGGGGACTGCACTTTATTAAGGAGAGGATGACCGGGGCCATGTATTGCGAGATTTTGGGGAACAACCTCCTTCCCTCAGTTAGAGCATTGAAGATGGGTCGAGGCTGGGTCTTCCAACATGACAATGACCCGAAGCACACAGCCAGGATAACCAAGTAGTGGCTCTGTAAGAAGCATATCAAGGTTCTGGCGTGGCCTAGCCAGTCTCCAGACCTAAACCCAATAGAGAATCTTTGGAGGGAGCTCAAACTCTGTGTTCCTCAGCGACAGGCCAGAAACCTGACTGATCTAGAGAAGATCTGTGTGGAGGAGTGGGCCAAAATCCCTCCTGCAGTGTGTGCAAACCTGTTGAAAAACTACAGGAAACGTTTGACCTCTGTAATTGCAAACAAAGGCTACTGTACCAAATATTAACATTGACTATCTCAGGTGTTCAAATATTTATTTGCAGCTGCATCATACAAATAAATAGTAAAAAAATCATACATTGTGATTTCTGGATTTTTTTTTTTAGATTATGTCTCTCACAGTGGACACACATACATAAATTAAACAGAAAGGGATGGATATGTCTAAGACAGATACTGACATTAGTACAGACTAAATTTTCAAAACAGTGTGATTGTCATTAAAGTGTCCATGTGCTGGTATAAAAAATAAAGTGTGAAGTGCAAATAATGCAAACATTACTGCTGACCTGCTTCTGTGTAACCGGGTTACTATGAACATCTAAGAGAACATTATAGGATAAATATCTGGTCCCTCCTACTACTACTTCAGACACACACCACTCTGATACATAGTCTGTGTATGTGTGTGTATTCTTAAAAGTAAGTAGGTCACACGTCAGTGCATCCTTCATGGTTTACGTGCTCTTCACTCCATCTCTAAGTGGCCTCATTTTCAGAGCATGACACAAGCATTATGGGATGCAGTGTGTGTAAGTGTGTTTGGGAGGGGGTGACTCCACCTCCTCAATCCTGATTCTGATTGGTGACCAACAACAAATCTCCACACACAAATCTCCATGGTGACCGATTCAGTAGGAATGTGTGTGTGTGTGTGTGTGTGTGTGTGTTTAGGGTGTAAACGTCATTGTCACTGCAGTTGCATGTCCACTGCAGCTGGAAGACTAACATCTGATCATCCATGTCCTGTATATATTTAATCTATAATCTGTACTGCGTGATCTACTATGTCTTATCATGTCTGCCCTATAACCTGATCATGTACGATCCATAATCTAAATTTACAATAACCAATTATTTATATCCTCGTTCTAATACGTTATAATTTCCATAGTAACAGCTCATTCACAGGGACATGTAACCGATGCATAAAAACACTGACACATGGAAACTTTTTGTCAGGAGATTTAATTTAACATTTGGAAAGAGTCTTTGCTGCATCTTCAGTTGAAACAAATACACAGAATTTCAGATCAGATCAGATTTGAACTCACCATCGTAACCACTGAGCTACCACCTCCTCAAAGGGCATGGCAGAGGGCATTCTCCAATTTCTCCATCTCCATTTATCAATATCGCCATATTCATCATATAAAAACATGAAGAAAACAGCTGTCTCTCTCTGTATTGAACCATAAATGTGTTACTTTAGTTATAGTGATTTATAAGGCTGTGCAATTGTTCAGAATGCTTATTAATCTCACTGAAACTACCTCTGTCTTCAATAGTCTGACAATTGCACCTTCCTTTCAGCCAATCGGACCCCAGTATTCAGATACAAATCTGTTTAGGTATTTATATACCTACTGTACAGTGCATGCGCATATATCTTATATTTGCACTCACTGTCCTTGTGCTCCGTGTGTGTGTGTGTGTGTTAGTGTTAGTTTTAGAAACTGGAGTAGTGGTGAGGAGAGGAGGTGAGGAGAATCTATGTGGTTAAAGCCTCTCTTTCTCTTCTCAGTCATGGTCACATGGTTGCGTAGGAGTTTCTCATACAGTGGGACAGTCTGTATACGTTGGTGGAGCCTATAGGATCCTTTGTGCTCTAGTTCTGGTGTAGATGTTCTGCATACTAGGCAGTACTGACCTGCTGATCTGTTCAGTTGTCCTAAGCACCTTCTGCTTGACTATGTGTTCCTCAGCAAATCCATCAGGGTGTTGTTGACATCAGCACTGCTGGTCCTCTATCAGGCACTGATGATACTGATGATGATGATGATGATGAGTGATAGTACCATATCATGTGTTTCTGACCCAGATATTCGCTATCACTGTGAAATGAATACAGATGTTCATCTGGCCAGATTCGACAGGTCTCCTCAAATCACAGGTTATAATGTTTATGAAGGTGACTGTACCTAAATCAGTCTCTCCAAACTGGCAAACAAGGTCTCTCTCTCTCTCTCTCTCACACACACACACACACCATCAAACTACTTCCTGTTTAAAGGCCTAAACTCATTTACATAGTTATCAGGTGTTTTGTGTCATCACTCTTATTACTAGCAGCAGTAGTAGTAATAGTAGTAGTGGTAGTAGTATATTGGTGTTTGTGTGTGTGTGTGTGTGTTCGTGCTTAATCTTAAACATGTTGTGTTACAGATTACAGGTCATTCATCTCCAGATTAAAATCCTGCCCAGGTGGACACTATAGCCTGCTCGGATTATTATGGTCTGGTTGCTATGTGCCAGTTTCCCAGGAGGCCATGTGACTGACTGTAATGCCCCCTACCAACACACACACATCCAACCTTCCCTTGTTTTTTAGGAGTTGTGTATATTATGGGATGGCACTGGACTATTATGGGATGGCAGAGAAGAACGAGGGAGGGTGGGGTGCCATCTCTATGGTAACATGGTTGCTATGGGGGTAGGGACAGAGAGTGAGTGAGAGTGTATGTGTGTGTGTGTGTGTGTGAGGCAGGGTGACTATTATGGTCTGTAGGTTGCGAGGTGGCTGTGCTGAGTTCAGAGTGTGTGTGTGTGTGTAGGATTATTATGGGATGTCCCCCCCCCCTGCCGGGCTCTTTGTGTGTGTGTATATGTGTGTCTATGTGAGTGTGTGTGAGGGACTGGAGAGGAAAAGCAGGGGGTGAACACTGAACACTGGACGTCGTGTCTAAATTTAATTACAGCATTAGCTGAGCGCTCTTTTTTTTCCCCCGGAAGTTCCACATCAGTTTAATGAGGTTTGAATTTAGTAATCAGCTGAAATAAAGACACCAGGAGTGTGTGGTACCTGCTCCTGCGACTGACCTGTGAGTAATCTCACCACAATCCGCTTTACGGCTGTATCCTGATCTGTGGGTTTCAGCGCGGTGGAAATGTTGCGCTTTCTGTTTACATACCGTCAGTAACTAACGCAGCTTTAAACTTCGACTCAACCGTTTCTTTTTGACAGCTTTAGTTAGCTTAGCCGTACTAGCCTCTGTCCTATTTTTAAGTTACCCCCCCACCACCACCACCACCACCACCACGACCACGCTTGCACCACAGACGGGTGATCGCAAACAAATCATCGACGTCCACGCAGTAAATACACGGCGTTGTTTCCGATTTCTTTTCGCCGCCCGCTAATAAGGAGAAGACGTCCCATTTGCTAGCCAAACTTCACCTCAGGTGTTTTTTGTTTTTAGAACCTATCCGTATTCTGCAGACCACGCCCCCTTTCCCATGACGTTGTTCTCGATTTCAGTGCCCGTCGCCTTTTCTCGCGCGAGCCTGAGCCGTTAGCTAATCACAGCGAAGGGGCGGGACACTAGTAGACGAATCAGAAAGATGCACAGCCCAAAAATCAAAATACGGGTGCGCGAAGTGACTAGTGAAGTTGACATAAGTAGAATCGCACCGTAAAAGTGTATAAAAATGTAAATTGCGGATATGCTTTTAAATAATGATGTTAAGACTAGTGTTACATCTCTGTTCCCAGATGCACGAGCGTTTAAGCCTGCAAGATGTCAGGAAGTGAAGAGGAGAACGCAGAGCTGTTTGGATCCAGGAGTGTGTTACATGGTGAGGAGGTTTAATGTGAGAACTAATTATTATGTCAAGCTGGAGAAAGTGTTTATTATTTTCTCAAATATGTAATGAAATCTTCTGCTGTGGCTGTTAGATGTTGGAGCAGAGGAGCACACACCAGAGATAGAACCTTCAAAATCCAAGAAGAAGAAAAAAGCTAAGAAGAGTAAAGAGAGTAGGAGCAGTAAACGGCAAAAAGCTGTCAGAGAGGTCTCTCTCTCTCTCTCTCTCTCTCTCTCTCTCTCTCTCTCACACACACACACACATACACACCTACACACATGCACACCTTATTAAACACCACTACAGACTACAAAAAAACCACTGTACACCACTAAACACCCACAAACACTACTACACACACCCCACAAAGGTCCCACACCCCTTAATATGTGAAAGGAAAAGGTCTCAGTTTTGTATGTGTGTTTTCCTTCTCCTGTCCTGAAGGAGGTGATGGTGAGCTCTCCTGAAGCTCGGGAGGCTCTGCGGCTGATGGAAGAGGAGGAGGATGAGGATGAAGAGGAAGAGCGGGCTGTGCGATCAGACAGCGAGGGGAGCGATTATGCCCCCAGCAAGAAGAAGAAGAAGAAATCCAGCTCCTCATCTAAAGACAGGAAAAAAACAGATAAGAGTGGCGGAGGGAGAAATAAACTGAAGGTTCACGACCCGGAGGAAGAAGATGAGGAAGATGATGATGATATTGGACAGGTGCGCAAACATAAAGATATGCAGTTATGTTCGACACACTGCTGTGAGCATGACTTCTTAGAGAAATGGCTTAAAGGATGAGAGAACAGATGAAATTCTTAGAGGCAGAAATGTACAGATGAAGATTTGAGGAATAGAGTGTGGAGGATGGGTACCTTTCATATTTTTTGTATGTGTCCAGGGGCCAAAATCTTCGTCCCAGCTCCTGGCTGAGTGGGGGATGAAGGACATTGACTACACCTTCACACAGGAGGACTATCAAACACTTACCAACTACAAAGCCTTCAGTCAGATGATCAGGTACATCACTTTGCTGTTTATCACAGAGCCATGCTGTGCTTCAAATCAATGGAAAAATGAAAGATAGAAAGCAAGACATGGAGGAATAATTGGAGAGATAATGTGATGCCAACATGTTCATCTTTTGTCTTTCAGGCCTCTGATTGCAGCACGGAATCCAAAAATCGCTGTGTCAAAGATGATGATGGTTTTGGGAGCAAAGTGGCGTGAGTTCAGCACCAACAATCCCTTAAGAGGGTCTGCGAATGCTGTCCTTGCCCCTCAGACTGGCGAGATTGTGACTACACCTGGAGGGGTGGAACTAACAGCGCCTAAGGCTCCTTTAATGGTAACAGCATCATCATCACCCTTGGGGGCAGCAACAACACAACAGCCGGCGCCTGCTGCACCACCAATTCGCAAAGCTAAGACCAAAGAAGGCAAAGGTGAGCGAGAAAGAAGAGAGATAGAGAGAAGGATGGATAAGGGGATAAATTGTTAAACTAGTAATAGTCTAATAGATTATTGTTTATTTTAATAATTCAATATTTCTGGAAATGTAGAGAAATGTACATTTCTAATAATGTAAATGTAATTGTATGTTTGTGTGTGTTTTTTTCAGGCCCTAATGCTCGCAGGAAGACAAAGCCCAAACCACAGGATAAGAAAGCTAAAGCAAAGAAAGTGGCACCACTCAAAATAAAACTGGCCGCATTTAAGAGGAAAAGATCATCAGTAAGTTTATCATATAAACTCCACCTCCAATTCATACACACATTTACAGTTAATTATAACACCGCCTCTAGTTCATACACAGATTGACTATTCATTATAAACTCCGCCTCCAATTCATACACACATTTACTATTCATTATAAACCCCGCCTCCAATTCATACACACATTTACTATTCATTATAAACTCCGCCTCCAATTCATACACACATTTACTGTTTATTATAAACTCTGCCTCCAATTCATACACACATTTACTGTTTATTATAAACTCTGCCTCCAATTCATACACACATTTACTATTCATTATAAACCCTGCCTCCAATTCATACACACATTTACTATTCATTATAAACCCCGCCTCCAAATTATACACATTTACTATTCATTTTAAACCCTGCCTCCAATTCATACACACATTTACTGTTTATTATAAACTCCGCCTTCAATTCATACACACATTTACTATTAATTATAATCCCCGCCTCCAATTCTTACACATGTCTACAATTTAATATAAACTCCTCCCCCAACTCATACACACATCTCCAGTTTATATTAAGACCTGCCTCTAGTTCTCCTTTGCTGTCCGTCTCTCAGAGTGGTGAAGAAGATGACGGTGAAAGCGATTTTGATGGTTTTTCGGTGAGTGATGGGTCAAGCCGCAGCAGCCGCACAAAGAGCAAAAAGTTAAAGCCCCCCAAGAAGAAAAAGAAAGGTAACACACAGAATGTAAAATATATACACTTGTTGGAATAAA
>MU551696.1:5769683-5794569 GCA_024362625.1 Silurus asotus | reverse complement strand
TATATATATCTCTATATCTATATATGTTGAGACAATGCCAAGGTGTGTATTCCAATGACCTTGCTCTTTTTTTCAGTGAATGAAGAAGGAGACGGGTATGAGACAGATCACCAGGATTACTGTGAGGTGTGTCAGCAGGGCGGGGAGATCATCCTGTGTGACACGTGTCCCAGAGCCTATCATATGGTGTGTCTCGATCCTGACATGGAGAAAGCGCCCGAGGGCACATGGAGCTGCCCCCACTGTGTATGTTCATCTGTGTATGTTCATCCGTCTGTCTGTCTGTCTTGTCTGTTCATCTATCTGTTTCATCCACCAGCCTATCTGTATAGACATATTAGGGTAAACATGATACAAATATATAAAGTCTATATCAGTAAATATTCATGTTTAAGGAGAAGGAGGGGATCCAGTGGGAGGCACGTGAGGAGAGCTCAGAAGCTGAGGAGGAGAATGATAGAGGAATGAGGGATGATGGCGTGATGGAGGAGGAAGAGGAGGATGATCATCACATGGAGTACTGTCGGGTGTGTAAGGATGGAGGAGAGCTGCTGTGCTGTGATACCTGTCCATCATCTTATCACCTGCACTGTCTGAATCCCCCCCTACCTGAAATTCCCAATGGAGAGTGGATCTGCCCCCGCTGCAGGGTGAGACGGTTGTGTGTTGTGTTGTGTGTGTGTGTGTGTGTGTGTGCGCATGTAAGACAATATACTACAATAATTCCTTAATAATTGCAGTGTAAGTCTTTCTATATGTCTCTCTGCCTGCTTATGTCTTCTCTGTGTTTCAATAATGTGTGTCCCTCAGTGTCCCCCTCTGAAGGGAAAAGTCCAGAAAGTTCTGACATGGCGTTGGGGTGAAGCCCCACCCCCTATTCCAGTGCCCCGCCCACCCGATCTTCCAACCGAGGCTCCTGATCCACCTCCTCTGGTTGGCCGAAAGGAAAGAGAGTTTTTCGTAAAGTGGTGCAACATGTCATATTGGCACTGCTCATGGGTCCAGGAATTACAGGTACACACACACACACACACACACACACACACACACACACACACACACACTGGTCAAGGGTACAGGATCTGTAGGTGCACAACAATGCAAGTAACACTGCTAATGTTTACAGAAACGTATCTTTCTCTCCTATTTGAATTTTAATTGTCTCTCCTCTTGTCTCTCTGTCCTTCTCACTCAGTTGGAGCTGAACTGTCAGGTGATGTTCCGTAACTTTCAGCGTAAGACTGATATGGAGGAGCCCCCGAGTATAGATCAGGCTGAGTGCGATGATAATAAGAGCATGAGGAGAAAGAGTAAAGACCCACTTTACGCTCGCATGGACGATCAGTTCGGACGCTACGGAGTGAAAATGGAGTGGCTACTGATCCAGCGCATCCTTAACCACAGGTACAAACTTACACATACCTTAACACTGTCAGGTATACACTTACACACAGCACTTTCAAGTCCACACTCAAGCACACAACACTGTTAATTTGGCATGGCTACTGTTGTGCTCTTCTTTCATTACAAACATATGATCACTGTCTTTACTCTCGTTTTAGCTCTTTTGTTTATATACAGAATTGTTTCTCTGTCACTTTCACAGTGTGGATAAGAAGAGTAACGCTGTTCATTACCTGATTAAATGGAGAGATCTGGCATATGATCAGTCATCCTGGGAAAGTGAGGACACAGACATCCCTGATTATGACACATATAAACAGCACTACTGGAATCACAGGTGTGAATAAACACACATACTCGAACACACGCACACACACAGACAAAATATTTCAGTTGGTTTTGTCTATCTGACTCTCTGTCTGTTTGTAGAGAGATGATGATTGGTGATGAGGGCAGACCAGGAAAGAAGCTGAAGAAAGTGAAAGTGCGAAAGATAGAAAAACCTCCGGTGAACCCTGTGGTAGATGTAAGTTTCTCTCTCTCTTTCTCTCTCTCACACTTAAAACTTCACACTCAGATACACACATGCACACAAATTGCAGAAACTCATATCTAAGAACACATTGATATTTTCCAAAAGCACTCTTATTCTCTCTTTTTGCACACTTTTTCTCTCTTTCTCTCTTCCTGTAGCCAACAGTGAAGTTTGACAGACAGCCGGAGTATCTGGATTTGACTGGGGGGACATTACACCCCTATCAGCTGGAGGGACTCAACTGGCTGCGGTTCTCCTGGTCTCAGGGCACAGACACCATCCTTGCCGATGAGATGGGCCTCGGCAAGACCGTACAGACTGCAGTCTTCCTGTACTCACTTTTCAAAGAAGTGCGTTTCCGACTTTTCCAGAACGAATTTTACACAGTGATGAGTACACGTATAGTGCAAATCCAAACACAGTGGTACCTCGACTTACGAGTTTAATTCGTTCCGTGGCCGAGCTCGTATCTCAATTTGCTCACACATCAAATCGATTTTCCCCATTGAAAATACTTAAAATGGCATTAATCCGTTTCAACCCTCAAAATGCCACCCCGTTTTTATGTTTCATGTTATTAAATTAGGAAAATGCATTTCTAAATAACAAATTTTGTATAAAAACATAATAGAAAGAGTATCTAAAGATATTAAAAAGGTTTTCTACAGTGTATTTACCTTCGAGATGAGACGACTTGAGCTAACGAAAACGGCGGCGGAGTGGGGGTGGTTGGGGGTATGGGGTTAGAGGCGATAGGCGGAGGAGGATGGAAAACTAGTTTTTTGCTGCTCTCTCTATCACTACTGTACACTACGTATCCCTAAACTTTCATTAAACTTGGCTTCGCCATCTAGCAGCAGCGTCTCGAGTGCTCGTACTTCAATTTTTTTGCCTGTGTAACAAAGCAAAAAAAATCTACGAGTGACCGCTCGTACCTCGAAAAACTCGTACATTAATGTACTCGTAGGTCAAGTTACCACTGTTCATGTTGATCTTTTAACAGAGTAAGGAATACACTGTGTATTATACGAGTGTATTCTTTATTCTGTAGCATGTGCAAGACATACACTAATCATGTGCAATATTCGCACTACAGCAGGTGTAACACTTACACTGTTACAGTATAAATGTTACTGTAAAGTCATTGTCCTGCATTCTACACTGTTCAAATGTTTGTGTGTAGGGTCACTCTAAAGGCCCATTCCTGGTGAGCGCTCCTCTCTCCACTATCATTAACTGGGAACGTGAGTTTGAGATGTGGGCTCCAGACATGTACGTTGTCACGTATGTGGGCGATAAAGACAGTCGAGCCGTGATCCGTGAGAATGAATTCAGCTTTGAGAATCATGCCATCCGTGGAGGAAAGAAAGCATCCAAGATGAAGGTTAGTACTCTTGTATATGAGATTGAGGTGCTCACACAGAGAGTGAGAGAGAGAGATCATCTAATTCAACTGAGAGGGAAACCAAGGAAAAGAAATAGGGCTGGTGGCATCAGTTAATATTCAAATAACCTGCACGAATGTTCCACGTGTCGTTCACAGTGTTGTTTACAGTGTTGTTTTTGTGTCATCAGAAAGAGGCAGCGGTGAAGTTCCACGTGTTGTTGACATCCTACGAGTTGATTACAATCGATCAGGCCGTGTTGGGATCTATAGACTGGGCATGTCTCGTAGTGGATGAAGCCCACCGCTTAAAGAACAACCAGTCCAAGGTTTATACACTGTGTACATTTTATGCAGTACACACAATAGTCACTGTGAAATAGACACACACCTTGCCAAATATTTTAAGCTACTTTAAAATACAATTTAAAGAAATTGTATTCATGATTAATGTATTCATGAACTGAACAAACTTTAAATCTTCTGTAGTCCACCTGCTGGCCAAAGACATTACTACACCACAGTGATCAGACGTTAACCTATTTCTCTCTTTCTTCCTCTCTCTGTGTGTCTCTGTCTCTCAGTTTTTCAGGGTGTTGAATAATTATCCGCTGCAGCATAAATTGTTGTTAACTGGAACTCCATTGCAGAACAACCTGGAGGAACTGTTTCACCTGCTCAACTTTCTCACTCCTGAGAGGTTCAAGTATGTGTGTGTGAGAGAGAAAGATTGAATGTACTGCGTCTGTGCACCTGTACTGGGACGGGAATACAGCTGTATGTGGGTCTGGTTGTCATGGTAATTTAGAAATCTTAGCTGTGAGAGAGCAGCTAGAATAAACAGCCAGGTGTGTCTGTGTTATTTGATCATTACATTGCATGAACATGGCTGTTCAGATTAAAAATTTCTCTCCACCCTCAGGTTCAGGGAAATACCTGTGTGCGTGTTCTGTAACAGTTTTGTTTAATGATAAACATTTTGAGCTTGTTGACCGTAGCCATTGGAGACGTAACTTTGGTGTACTCTGTGTGTGTGTGTGTGTGTGTGTGTGTGTGTGTTTTAAAGTAATCTAGAGGGGTTTCTGGAGGAGTTTGCAGACATAGCTAAGGAGGATCAGATTAAGAAGCTGCATGACATGTTGGGACCTCACATGCTGCGGCGTCTTAAAGCCGACGTCTTCAAACACATGCCGTCTAAAACCGAGCTCATTGTCCGAGTTGAGCTCAGCACCATGCAGAAGTGAGACTCACACTAAAAAGATTGTCTATAATGCATACTTTTCAGTGATCTTTTTTGTAACCGTGTGTGTGTGTGTGTGTGTGTGTGTGTGTGTGTGTACAGGAAATATTATAAGTACATCCTTACACGTAACTTTGAAGCTCTGAACACACGTGGTGGTGGGAATCAGGTGTCCCTCCTGAACGTGGTGATGGATCTGAAAAAGTGCTGTAACCACCCCTACCTGTTCCCTACGGCTGCTATTGTAAGCTTCCACCAGTCTCATTCCAGAGTATGGAGTGTACTGCATTTATAATATATCATATAATGATGTTAAAGGGATGTGATGTAGTGTTTGGTTTCTGTTGACTGTGCATGACAGGAAGCCCCTAAAATGCCCAATGGGATGTATGAAGGTGGGGCTCTCACAAAGTCTTCTGGAAAATTACTGCTGCTGTGTAAGATGCTAAGGAAGCTGAAAGTGGAAGGACACAGAGTACTCATCTTCTCACAGGTAAACACACCTTTACACACTTTTCCGCCACACATATATACACACGCAACTTACCATACACGTACAAACGCGTGCGTCTTGTGCAGATGACGAAGATGTTGGATTTACTAGAGGATTTCCTGGAGAATGAGGGATATAAATATGAACGGATTGATGGAGGGGTGACAGGGGTGATGAGACAGGAGGCCATCGACAGATTTAACGGTGAGACATGCATACACACACACACTCACAAACAAAAGCTAAACTTAAAATACACTTCCTGTCATATATGTGCTATAATATGTACCTTTCTTAAATTGCATATAAATGTATCTAATAAACTGCAAATAAGCATCTACTTATACATTTATTTATATATATTTTTTTTCTCCTTAGCTCCTGGAGCTCCTCAGTTTGTGTTTCTGCTCTCTACACGAGCGGGGGGTTTAGGAATTAACCTGGCAACCGCAGACACTGTCATCATCTACGACTCCGATTGGAACCCACACAATGACATTCAGGTATCCATGATGGGACACGATTAACACGTAGACATACACACAGCAACACACACGGTGTTCATGTTCTTCATTTCACTTCCAGGCGTTCAGCAGGGCTCACCGTATCGGTCAGAACAGGAAGGTGATGATCTATCGCTTCGTCACTAAGGCGTCTGTGGAGGAGAGGATCACTCAGGTCAGCAATTAACTTTAACTTAGACACAACTCCATGATTGACTGAGATGATTTCTTGAGATAGTTACTTAGAGCAGGATAGCTATAAGTTGTGTTTGTGCTCGCAGGTGGCAAAGAAGAAGATGATGCTAACTCACTTAGTGGTTCGACCTGGTTTGGGCTCAAAAGCAGGCTCCATGTCCAAACAGGAACTGGATGATATTTTAAAATTTGGCACCGAGCAGCTGTTTAAAGACGACCCAGGAGAAGGTGAGAGGAATAAACGAGTCTGCTAACCTTATCTAAACATTTATAAAGCTAACATGTTAGCCACTGGAAGCGTTCTAAACTCTGCAGGTGGGCAGGGTGATGGTGAGCTGGTCGTGTTTGTTAATGACGTAACTGTTCTAGGTGATAACAAGGAGGAGGACAGCAGTGTGATTCACTATGATGATAAAGCCATTGATAAACTGCTGGACCGAAACCAGGACGCCACTGATGACACAGAGCTGCAGAGCATGAATGAATACCTGAGCTCGTTTAAAGTGGCCCAGTATGTGGTAAAAGATGAGGAAGACGAGGTGCGTGTGTGTGTGTGTGTGTGTGTTAGCAAAATGTCATTTATACATTCTAAATTCTTTATAATAACCTAATGTGTAGTTCTGTTGCATATTCACTGTTCATGTATATTATTAAAATATATTTATTGTATATTATGTGTTAAACAGTTTTCTCCTGTCTGTGTTGTGTGTAGGAGGAAGTGGACAGGGAGATCATAAAGCAGGAGGAGAGTGTGGATCCAGATTACTGGGAGAAGTTACTGCGTCATCATTACGAGCAGCAGCAGGAGGTGTTGGCCAGTCACCTGGGGAAAGGCAAAAGGCCTCGCAAACCTGTCAACTACAACGACTGCTCACAGGAGGAACGAGGTAAAACACACTGCCCCCGCTATACTCGTGCTGCTGTGCACACGGATAAAACTGATTTCCAACAATGACTGTAATGCTTTAAATAACATTAGATGTTTTTCAACTTAAAGCAGATTGGCATGACGACCAGTCTGACAACCAATCGGATTATTCCGTGGCCTCGGAGGAGGGAGATGAGGACTTCGACGAGCGCTCCGAAGGTAAGTTTTTGTGTGTGTGTGTGTGTGTGTGTGTGTGTGTGTGTGTGTGTTTTTTTTTCTCTGACTACTCAGGGTTTTCTGTTATATATTTTACAAACCTACGGTGGGACAGGCAATAAACCAGTATCTTGTCTATCTATTTCTCTCTCCCTTTCTCCGTCTGTAGTGAACAACCGCAGGCCGAGTCGTAAAGGTCTTAGGAATGATAAAGAGAAGCCACTGCCCCCCCTGCTGGCCAGAGTGGGCGGGAACATTGAGGTCTAATTACATTACTGTTATTGTTTTGGTTGTTATTATTATTATTACAACAATACTTACACATTCCTTTATGTGTGTCTCTCTCACTTCCTGTGTCTTTATGCCTCTTCTGCCATCTTGTAGGTGCTGGGTTTTAACTCGCGTCAGAGGAAGGCCTTCCTTAATGCAGTAATGCGATATGGGATGCCTCCACAGGATGCCTTCACCACACAGTGGCTCGTCCGAGACCTGAGAGGCAAATCTGAGAAAGAGTTTAAGTATGTATGTGTGTGGGAGATGCTCTTAAAGACAGATAAACAGGCAGGCAGGTAGCGAGATAAGAGGTGGATGGGCAGGTAGACAGAAAAAGGTTTAGTGAAAAAAAGGTTCACTAAAAGAGGGATGGAAAGCAGGATAGACAGATAAACCAAAACAATTTCTCCCTCTTTCTCTCTCTCAGGGCATATGTCTCCCTGTTCATGCGTCACCTTTGTGAACCGGGTGCTGATGGTGCAGAGACCTTTGCTGATGGAGTTCCTCGCGAAGGGTTGTCACGGCAACATGTCCTTACACGCATCGGTGTGATGTCTCTGATCCGGAAGAAGGTGTGTGTGTGTGTTGTAGTTTCTGATGTGTGGTTGACAGCCGGTATAGTTTCCGGCATGTGACTGGTTGCTAGTATAGTTTCTGGAATGTGATTGGTTGCTGGTATATTGACTGCAGTGTGATTGGTTGCTGGTGCAGTGTGCTGCAGTGTGATTAGTTGCTGGTGTTTTTCTGACATGTTATTGGTTGCTGGAGTGGTTGTTGACATGTGATTTGCTGTTGTCCTACAGGTTCAAGAGTTTGAACATGTGAATGGTCAGTGGTCGATGCCATGGATGAAGGAGCTCGAGGAGAATAAAAGAGCAGCTGCTGTTGCTATGGGCGATGACCCCAAAACACCCTCTACTGATACACCTGGAGACACACAACCCAACACACCTGCAGCAGGTGCTAGTTTATGCTAATCTTATGCTAGCTTATAAACTTATATTCCAACCAGTGACATGTTAATGAAAACAGATGCTGTATTTAAAGTTCATTAAATTTATGAAATAATTATTTATAAGCTCATGTTTATTAAACCTCGCTTTGTCACGATCAGAGGAGCTGTCCAAAGGGGAGGAGTCAGAACGAGAGATGGAGGAAAGGATGGAGGGAGAGGGAGATAAAGACAGAAGGAAAATCAGCATGCAGGATGATGAGGTCTGTCTGTCTCTATCACTACTACTGTCTTTGATGATCTCGGTGGCTTTGTGACCGTCTGTCTGTCTGTTTCTAAGGTGATTGAGATTCCTGATGATGGAGAGACCAACCCAAGCCCGGAGAAGACAGGAACAGGACAGGAGATTGAGGGAGAGAGCACATCATCCTCACTGGAAAAGAATGGAGGGGTAAAGGACACAGAGGGAGAAAAAGATAAAGAGAAGGATGGAGAAAAAGAGGAGAGCTCTACATGTTCTCCAAAAAATGAAGTGGTCAAAGCGGAAAGGTCAGAGGTCGCCAGCACCCTAGATTCTTCTCAGACCAAAGGTCAGGGAGAGTTCCACTGTCTTTCAATATATTCTTCTCTACAGTCATCTTCCTGTCTCTCGCTCTGTCTGTCAGTTACGCTGTCTCTTTGACTGTCTGTTTTTGTTTCTGACTGACGAGAAATAATTGTGTTTGTGTGTTGTAGAAGAGAGCCAGGAGGAGAAGAGTGAAAAACCAGACAGCAACCCAACAGAGGAGGAGAAAAGAGGTGTGTATGTGTGTGTGTGTGTGTGTGTGTGTGTGTGTGTGTATATATATATATATATATATATATATATATAATACACACTCACACACCCACACTCAAATACTCATTTTTCACTTAAGTGTCACATATCACATTCACTCAGTAAAGAGAGTGTGTGCATGTGTGTCTCTCAGTTGAGTTCAGTTGGTAAGTGTTACAACAGTTACATGATTAGTGACAAACTGAACTTGCATTTGTATACAAATAACAATAAACGAGCGCATCAAATAAAATAGGAGAAATAAATAGATAAGTCACTTAATGCAGAGGTCTGTGAGTGTGTGTGTGTGAGAGGTGATCATAGAATGAGTCGTTACTCTGTCTGTTACTCTGTGAAGAAGTGAAGGAGGAGAAGGATGGTGTGAAACCAGAAGAGTCTCGGATGAATGGAGATGATGGAGGAGTGGACAGTGAGGAGAAGAAAAAACATGTTAAACAGAGGTTTATGTTCAACATCGCTGATGGAGGATTCACAGGTGTGTGTGTGTGTGTGTGTGTGTGTGTGCGCACGATTGATAATGACCCCGAAATGTGTTTGAGCGTACTTGATGGGGTTTTTTGTGTGTGTGTGAGTGTAGAACTCCACTCTCTGTGGCAGAACGAGGAGAGAGCTGCCACCGTCACTAAGAAGACTTATGATATTTGGCACCGTCGCCATGACTACTGGCTCCTGGCTGGCATCATACAGTATCCTTACAGTGATTGTCCCAGTAAAGGTTTAAATAGGTTGTATTCTCTTGCAGGTTAATCATCATTACCTGGGACCATCAGAGTTCAGTCAGAAACTTCGGTCCTGTCTCAAACAAACATATTATAAAATGTTTATAAAACAGTCATTTCAGTTCTTCGTTTTTAGATCGGATTATTACTAGACTTTCTGTCATTTTAGCTTTATTCCAAATGCTTTCATTCATATCTAGTTAAAGAATTTATTTTTATATATTTTTGGTTCTGTCTCAAATGCCCTAGAACCATATTCCATTAAAGTGCTTTCTAGAATGTTGGCCATTTTTTCTTTTTTATGTTGTAATTTATACCTGATTCAAATAGGAGAGATCATAATTGAATGTTGGCCATCTTGGCTCTGTCCCAGATGTTCTAAATTATATTCAGTGAATGTGCTCAGCAAAGTGCTTACTAGACTGTCAGCCATTTTGGTTTTATATTAAACACTCTATTGTACCCAATTTGTATTTATTTGAGTAGTGGCCATTCCGGTTCTGTCCCAAATGCTATAATTTATAATCAGTTATAGGGCATTAATATAGAAAAAGCTTAGACCGTGCCATAACGTGGGTGAGGGTCACTTTCTGTGTGCAATAGTGAAACAGTGAATAGTGTGATTTTGGACCTAAAAATTAAATTTATTTGAATGTCAGCCATTTTATGTGTTCTAAATAGTTTTTTTTCTCATTCCAAATATAAACTCAAGTACTTAGCGTGTGTGTGTTGATCTTTGACTCTGTGATGCAAGACATGGCTACGCTCGCTGGCAGGACGTTCAGAATGACCCGCGTTTCTCTATCCTCAATCAGCCCTTTAAAGGGGAGATGAGCCGAGGGAACTTCCTGGAAATTAAAAACAAATTCCTTGCTCGCAGATTCAAGGTACAAACACATACACTAGCATATACAGATACTCAACACACAGATACTCCTGCTGTCACACAGTCACACGCACGCGCACACAGTGCCAAGCAAACAGATAAATAACACTAAACACCTGCTGTGCATTTACCTGTCTGACTCACCTTGTGTGTGTGTGTGTGTGTATGTGTGTGTGTGTAGTTGTTGGAGCAGGCACTGGTAATAGAGGAGCAGTTGCGCAGAGCTGCGTATCTGAACATGAGTGAGGACCAGTCTCACCCCTCCATGGCCCTGAACACACGTTTCAGTGAGGTGGAGTGTTTAGCTGAGTCTCACCAACACTTGAGTAAAGAGAGCATGATGGGAAATAAACCTGCTAATGCTGTACTGCACAAAGGTACGCACGCACACACACACACACACCCTACACTGTACACACTGCACCTAATGCTCGGCACACACTTAATTCTTCACTTCACACACACACACACACACACACACACCTGATGCTACACCACAAACATACACACACCTTCTACACTACACACAAAAATGCTCTACTGCATACACTCACAAAAAAAACACTACACACAAATGCTTCACTATTATTTATTTTATTCATTATTTTTATCAAGTTGTTGAAAAGAAGGTTTTGGGCTCATGATAATTTATTAGATATCAATCAGTGTTTGAATCATTAATATTATTCTATTAATAGATTGGTGTGCTAACAGTAACAGAGTCTTTTCACTTAAACTGAGTTGATTGAGCAACAGTCTTGTGATAAAAATGTTTTTTTTTTAAAGATATTTTAAAGATTTTTTTAGCCATAATAAATTATAGTACTTGGATACTTAAGTACATTTAAAGACGAGAACTTCTGTACTTTTACTCAAGTGATGTAATATTTTTCCTACTGTATTTCTTCTTTTACTCATCTACATGCTTTCATTCACCACACACACTACACACACCTAACGTGTCACTACACACACACCCTATACACTACACTACACACACATCTATTGCTTCACTGTGTACCAACACACAAACACATTTAATGCTTCAAAACACACGCACTGCACACACTCTCTGCTACACTGCACACACCTACACACACCTTCTACACTACACTACACAAACGCTTAACACGCACCCACTACACTACACGCACCCACTACACTAAACACACACACTTAATGCTTCAGTATACACACACTGCACAGACACTATACTAAACTGCACTACACTACACACACCTAATGCTTCACTATACAGACACACACTTAATGCGTCACCAAACACACACTACACTACAATACACTACACACCGTTAAAATCCAGACCTGATCATGTGATTACATCTCTAGATTTTTTTACCCCTTGTCTGTCTTTCAGTACTTAAACAGTTGGAGGAGTTGCTTAGCGACATGAAGGCTGATGTCACTCGTCTCCCAGCGACCATCGCCCGGATTCCGCCGGTTGCCGTGCGATTGCAGATGTCTGAGCGCAGCATTCTGAGCCGTCTGGCCAGTCGGGGGGCAGAGGTCACCCAGACTCAGGCACCCCACTGATCCCTCAAGCTACCTACTGACCCCTGAGTGACCTTCCCTACTATAGGCTGTGTCCTAATCCAGATTCTCTTCACTTGCTCACACGCTTTGTTCTGGACCAGGTGACAGATACCATTCTACATTCACATTAGCCAGTGACAATGTGACCTTTGCCCTTTCTCTAAATGAAACTGTGTCCCAATTCAAATAAGATAAAAGGAGAAAGAATTCTATAAATCCGGCTGTGTTCCAGTCCAAATTAGCTTTACCAGTAGAGCCAGTAGAGTGCTTTCACATTATCGTATATCAATGACTTTAAAGATCCCTTCCTGGCTGCGTCCCAATCCAAATAAGAAAGGAGGTGAAAGGGAGAACGGGGTTATGATTAGTGGGTGTTAGATCCTGTACCGTTCACTCACTTCCAAGAGAAACCTCATAGCTGAGGTTATGACGTCATTGACAGCAGACCAATCAGATAGAGGTTTTCTTTTTTCTATGCAAATGAAAGAAGGTGTGGCTAAAGAGCAGCTATCGTAGTAAATATTTACATTTCAGGTTGCGGTTGGATAAAATGTAACAAAGCGAAGCTCAACTTTATATCTTCCCACTTACAACTACCGGTGAGAATTCTACAAAAAGAAAGTTCATGTTTATCATCGAAAGTGCTCGTTTTCCTTTTTTGTTTTTTCATACAAGTAAAAAGATTGACCTTAATTTCTTACTCAAGTCTTTCATTTCCAGTGACGTTAATGTTGATTAGAAATCCAGAGTGGAAGGTTGGAGTGTGGAGATATTGTAGCTGAATGCTCAACTTCCAGAATTCAGTTCAGTTTCTCATGAATTTTCATGTATATGTAAATGAGCTCCAGATGGTGTAATGTCTGACATCCCCTGCGTTATTACTTCCTGTATATGACAAAAAATTCCCTCCACAGATCTCAGAGCTCTGAGCCTGATTTTACACTGTGACCGTCACAGTGATAGTGCAAATGTTAAGGACGCCATAGTCATGTGTCATGTAACATCCCATCACTGCTTTACCCCGATGACTGCACACAAATTATTGCCACACTCGTATTGTATAATGGTCGGTTTTAGCTAGCCTGCTAATCTTCACCATGCCGTAGTGGCTTCGGCTGTGTTTCAAATTACCATCACCCCTTCCCTGTTGGATCCTGTATTTAATACACGAGGGACAGTGGTTTGGGATACAGCCCTTGGACTGGAACACACACTCGTTATATCACTGTTTACTGTTTTATTTCACATGTCTCTTTCACCATTTCACACTCATGGGCTCATGGGCATGTGTCCCAAATCTCATTATACCTATACTATATTGAGTAGCACCAGATGTACCACAGTTATAGTGTGTTAGCTAGTTAAGTGTGTAGGATTCAGTTCTGCATCTACACTTATTGTGTCCCAAATCATATGCTGCTGCCCTGAATAGCACTGTTCTCCACTGTATCTGATTTGGTAACGATCCTTAGTAAAGTCACTTATGGTTTATCAGTCATAGTCCTGCGTGGCTGTGTTACAAAACCCATACTAGTGTACTCATTATAGACACTCTTTAATGTTGTGGGGATGTAGCCAGGAGAAAGGGCCCAGCTGTTCGCATAGTGTTCAGTGTACGACTGCTTCGGTTTGTGATGCAGCCATGCTGAGCTGTGCTGGAAACATGCTACATCTTTAGCTAGCTCCCTAACACAGCTCAGGTGGTGTACATGTAGTGTACTATTTCTCCGCACTAGTTCGTGCACTGGGAATCAGAAGATAGAGACTGGAACACACACTGATGATGAGGATGATGGTGTTTTTGTTTATTCCACATACTGTTTCCACACCCAGTCCCCACCCCCCTTCTTCACTGATAATGATGTCACTCAGAAAGCCCCACCCTTTTTATGAGCTCACTTTGTAATTACTGTTGTTATCCCCTTTATTGTTTATAGACATTAATATTGTTGTTGTTGGTTGTTTTTTTTTGTTTTTTTTTTTGAGACCTGCAATAAAAATCCTTAACAACAACGTCTTAATTTGTGTGTGTGTGTGTGTGTGTGTGTGTGTGTGTGTGTGTGTGTGTGTGTGTGTGTGGACGAATATTTCAAACTCAGACGAAACAGCAATTATGACAATTGCAGGGTGGAGAAGCATAATCATCCTGCTAGATAACGTTTCACAACACACAGACAGAGAAATAGAGAGAGAGAGAGAGAGAGAGAGCAAGGCAGAAAGAGATATGTTTGGATACCCACACTAAGAGTGAGACAGATCCGGAGTGGGTGAGTGTTAATGAAATTTAGTTCAGTATAACTTTATTTAAACAGCTGTAGGAGACACACAAACAGAGCCAGGAGATTTTAACTTATTTATTGGTATATTGTTTGTTAGTTTCGGTCTGTTAATCTCTGTTTAGATGATACATGTAGTTCATAATACTTTATAACTGTCAGATTTTTGTGTCTGAAGGTGAGTGTTAGTTTTTAATTTAATTGTATTCGTTATCAAAACAATTCAAAGGCTGAACCAGTTAAATTTTTAATCCCAGTTCACCATCATCCATTGTATACATCTTTATCGAATACATGTCTGTTGGAATGTAACCGTAAAAATGAATGTAAATGATCCATACGTTTGGTTGTTCATAAATATTGTTTTTAGGGAAAGATCCCTACTCTCCCCTATGCTGTAGCATTCATGAATATTAACAGTATAAAAGCGAGATTAAAAGTTTTCATATTGAAGAAGTAAACATTGAGCTGAAAGATTAAAATATTACCTACAAGTGATAATTAAAATAGTAGGTTTAAAAAAGTTAACACCTATTTCTAGTATCAAATGCTATTACTAATAACAGAAAGCAGTTTAAATATTATGTGGATGCTTAATTTTGGACATCAGACGATGCAATCCAATTTTGAAACATCCTATTTTACATTTAGTCTCTATCTGCAATTATAATAACCTCCACTCTTCAGGAAAGATGCTCCTCCAGATTTTGGAGTGTGTTTGTGGAGATTTGTGCTCATTCAGTCGCAAGAGTGTTAGTAAAGTCACGTACTGATGTTGGGTGAGGAGGCCTGGGGTGCTTAATCATCCAAAAGGTGTTCAATAGGTTTGGGGTCAGAGCTCTACAAGATCTTCCTCTTCAACCCATGTAAACTACATGAATATTTTCAGACTGAAACAGTATTAGTCTCCTACAGAGGTGGGAAGTAACGAAGTACAAATACTTTGTTACTGTACTTAAGTCGATTTTTCTGGTATACTTTACTTCACTATTATTTTTCAAACAACTTTTTACTTTTACTCAATACATGGCTAAAGAATTAAGAATTAACGTAAAGTGATTCTAACGCAACACATTTTAATAACGCGCGCCTAATGCAGCACTCATTTCTGTTTGCTCATTTTTATTAAAGATTATAAATATATATTAAAAAATGAAAAATTAAACCTTCAGTGCAACACACGTTTATTCACGACGTCCTTGCTTTACTCATAAAAAAAAAATTTAAAAAATCCACCGCAATATTATTTTTTCAGCACCAAAATCGTCCATGGTGCACACAATTAACCCTCTGCTTAAGCTTTGCTTATTCACTTACATTCAAGACTCATAAGTGCACTAACACAGACATGACTTCATTGATTGTCAAATAAAATATTCGTCTTAAAATAATCTGCATAAACTCTACAGTATACTGCCACTTTATCTATTGTGGACATTTTGTTCAAGACAATGTTACTTAAATAATTTTTATTTTATTAGTTGGTTTAAAAGCCACATTATCACTGAGCCAGTGAAATGTACGCATATCAACACAAGTTATCAACATAAATGCCTAGAAATTTGAAAGATATAAACTATATATATATATATTATATATATATAAGAAAGTTAGTTTAAAAGGAGGATGTTGGCTGTACAAAGCCGTGAGTGAGAGAGTTAGATAAAGAGAGAGGAAGTGTAAAGCTGGGTGTCAGTTGCGTGTTTAAAGTTCAAGTGTTGTTTAGTGATGTTAGCTCAAAAATGTCTCTTTTAGTCTCTCTCTTTTTCAGTCTCCATTTCCTCAAATTTGCATAAATGTCATTTAGGGTCTGTGTATATGTGTAGCTTGTGTAAAGATCACATATACACAGCTGCTTTTGTGGAACTGATGAGTTGTTATCTTTTATGGTGTGCTTTTTTTTTGCAGATATTCAAATCGAAGGGTTGTTGTGACCAGGTGAGATGCTTTATATTTGCAATTCAAACACACGATATTTACCCTCCATGTTTTGTGGTGCTGTGAACTGTGGGAAATGTAGTTTTGTTTTGTTTTGGGGGAAGGGGGAGAGCGGCGAGGGGGTTGTGTTAAATTTATAGGATCTTGTAATCAGGGACATCTCAACATTAGAGCAATCGACATGCTTTCCCAAGCAGATGACAGGCATGTGTGTGTGTGTGTGTGTGTGTGTGTGTGTGTGTGCGTGTGTGTTTGTGTGTGTGTGTGTGTGTGTCAGCAATAAGGAAGTGCAGTTTACTTTTGAACTTTGTGTGTTCACTGGATCAGTGGACAAGCTGCACATTATAAAGAGTGAGAGAAAGAGAGAGAGGTAGACAGCAGAACGAGAAGGATAGACAGGTATATATGTATATATACCTATATTTATATAAATCTATATATATAAAAACAAAGAAAGGTGGGTGATAAATGAAGAAGCTAGTCTCAGATGGGTGGCGGGTTTTTTTTTGTCAAAGTGTAACTACTGTCTGTCTTTTTCTGTCTGTCTCAAAGGTCATGTAGTCAGTGGACTCCTACTGTACCTTATTTATTATGTGGCTAATCAGTTCAACACAAAGAGAGAGAGAGAGAGAGAGAGTGAGAGAGAAAGAGAGAGAGAGAGAGAGAGAGAGAATATAAAGAAGTGCAGGATGATATTTCTCTACCAACTGTTACATCTCCCCCACCACTACCACCCTTCTCAATGCACTCTTGCTTTCACTGTTCTGTGAAAAAAAAAAAAAAAGGAAGGAAGGAGTTTTGAGTGTGATAGCACACGAGAGAGCGAGAGAGAAAGAGAGAGACAGACAGAGTGTGAGAGAGAGAGAGAGGGGAAGAGGGAGGAACATAAACGGTGTATATAGGCAGAGCGGTTGACAGTTGATCATTTACCAAGCGCCGAAAACAGTAAGTGCATTTATTTTTTGCCTCTAAAAGCGAAAAAGAGACAGATAAAGAGACAGGCGGACACACAGAATACAAGAGAACGAGAAAAACACAGAAAGACCAAAAGAGGCACAAAGAGGTACAGAACGGAAAAGAGGAAGACAGAAAAATACTGCAGGTGTATGTTAAAGTCACATTTGTAGGATAGAAACTGAATTTGCATGAAGAAAAAAAAGAAACTTAGCGAGACAGATGGAGGGATAGAGAGAAATGGGGAAAAGATGAGAAGCATGTGAAAAAGTGATTGACATAAAGGTCAACCGTGGAACACAGAGGAAAACGAACAGAGCATTGTACACAAAGAAGTAAAGAAGCAGATGCACAGATGTGCTAAAAAGAAGGAAACAGACAGACAAATGGGGAAGAGAAATGGAGATAGATGAGACAGGTGGGGTAGAGAGAGGGAAACAGACAGACAAATGATGTTTAGAGATGGACAGATGAGACAGGTGGGGTAGAAAGAGGGATACGGCATAGAGAGAGAGGGTAAATACATAGGCATGTAGGCATAGATTGTTAGAAGTGTAGAAAGATGACCAAGGTGTGATCAAGTGAAAGGAGAGACAGAAGACAGACTGATAGAAGTTTATTAAATGAAGGAATGGAGGACAGATGGATGATGGAGTAATAGATGAGTGTAGGCTTGGACAGTTAGAGGTGTAGGTGAAGAGACAGACAAAGAGACAGACATGCAAATGGAGGTGTAGACACACGATTAAGGTTTTTTTTTTAGATACACAAAGTTGGAGACAGAGATGGGGAAAGTCAAACCAAAGTTTAGACAGAAAGTTGGTGAGATAATGGACAATGGATGAACAGAGGGACAGGCATAGAGTCAGAGAGATAGATGATGTGTTCAGATGATGAAGTGACAGTTAGAGAAATAATGTAGAAGGTCATGAGAACTGATTGAAAAAAGGTTATTGAGTGTGCAACACTGCTAGAATGTTAGCATATTAGCAAAGGCAGTGCATTGTCTTTGTGGCAATTTGTTTATGTTGCTACAGTAACAGTCATTTTATTTTATTTTATTTTATTAGTGTATGCAAATAACTTTGGATTTATTCTGCTTTTAGCCTTTCAGAGTGACAGGCAAAGATGGTTCGGTAAGTGCAGAGACAGACGGAGAGGATGTCTTTCTCTCTTTCTCTGTATTTGTCTTTGTCTTGATGTCTGTCTCATTATCCATATTTCTGTGTGTATTTCTGTGTTTTTACTTCTAAAAGACTTGCCTTTTTAAGTTTGTCTTCACTTTCATCTTTATGTTTGTGTGTGTGTGTGTGTGTGTGTGTGTGTGTGTGTGTGTGTGTGTGTGTGTGTGTGTGTGTGTGTGTGTGTCTTACAGTGGTGTAGTGATTTAATTAATGATGGGATGTGTAGAAGCACTTTTGCATGTGTTTTTGTATTAGTAGCTGAAAATTTAGATCTTAGAGTGAGGATAAAAACTGTGTGATTACACGCTCTGTACGCATTGTATGTATTTTCTATTAATTAAATATATTTAAATCTCCTCAACATAAATTAATTTATTATAAATGTTTTATTAATGTTCTTTTTCTTCCTCTTCTTCTTTTCCTTCTACACTTCTTCTTATTATTACGTAGCTGTAGATCTTTGCCATGAACCTCACCCAGCTCTTTATCCAGATTTGTTTCTTTTAATTAATGCACACACACACACACACACACACACACACACACACACACACACACACACACACACAATTTGTTGCTGGTTGTTTGAGAATCAATTAAATTGTCCTTGTTTTCTTTATATTTTTTTGTGGTTTTCCTTTTTTTCCTCCCTGTCAGGTTCCTGTTTTCGGTGTTTCTTTCACACTTCTGATTTATTATTTTGTAACAGAGTCAGCTGAAGTAATTGTGTGTGTGTGTGTGTGTGTGTGTGTGTGTGTGTGTGTGTGTGTGTGTGTGTGTGTGTAGGTGGTTCCACAGAGACCTGTCAGGTTTAGAGGCAGAATCTCTCTTAAAGACTCGTGGAGTTGATGGTAGTTTCTTGGCGAGGCCGAGTAAAAAGAATGTTGGTGATTTCTCTCTGTCTGTCAGGTACCGACACTTAACTAATTCTTTCATTCTTTATTTCACGGTACTTGCTGTCTTTTATTCATTTTCTAATGACCACCTCGTTATTACACCTTTATTATAAAAGCACAACTGCAACCCCTGTAATAGTGCAGCCCTTGTAACCTCCCACGACTAAACTGCTAAAATATGTAGCGTTTAAGATTTTTAACAGAAAATCATTAGTCAGACTTAACAAATGCTCTCCTAAAACTCTCCCGTGCCTCGATTTGCTCGTTCACTTTTTGCTGAAATTAAGGAAAAGAAGGAAAATCAAGACACATGGAAATTTACAGTCTTGATCTCAAAAAGTAAAACGTGATTGTTAATATAAAAATATTTGATGCAAAATTTATGTCTGTGTGTACAAAATTCTTCAAAATATTTTTCTCTTACAAGATTAGTCATTATGTTCCACACCTCATGCAGGGGGGCTGATAAAAAGCTCAGAAATGGATACAGGAATGACAGAGCTGGGGGAGATCTACAGGACGGAGTTCAGTTCTTGCTTAATTTCTGACCAATTATTTGATCTTAAAAGCATTAAAACACTCATATTTTGTTATTTTGTTCTTTGTGTTGGCCTTGTTCAAGGACCATTATGCCATTATCCCATTATCTCCCACCCCCCAACTATATATTGATATACAGATATTTAATTTATTCACATATAAAATTGAGAGTCTTGAGCAAATAAGAGCAATAAAATGATGAAAGGAAATAAAGATTTACATGTAACATTAGATGTAGCAAAAAATTCCCAACAATTCATCTTTTATTTCTTTAGAAATACAGTGAACAGCAGATCACTTCTACAATACATGTCTACTGCGTTCTTCCGCTTCAGCTCAAAAAGAACGCTGTGAAGTTTTTTGTAGAACTTTTCACAGCTGTATGTTAATCTACACTTACAGATAATACACAAGTGCAAAAAGTTTAATAAAACTGGGGATAAAACCGATAAGAGAAAATTAATTAAATTAATTGTGTGTGTGTGTGTGTGTGTGTGTGTGTGTGTGTGTGTGTGTGTGTGTGTGTGTGTATGTGTTTCAGAGTGGGAGATAGTGTGACACACATCCGTATCCAGAACACAGGAGATTATTATGATCTGTATGGAGGGGAAAAGTTTGCGACTCTGTCAGAGTTGGTGGATTATTACACTGGGGAACAACACGGGATTCTGCAGGACAAAGACGGAACCATCATCCAGCTCAAGTACCCGGTCAACTGCTCCGATCCTACTACCGAGAGGTCATATCACACACACACACACACACACACACACACACACACACACACACACACACACACACACACACACACACATATATAAATACACACAAATACACACAAAGTGTGATAATACAGAATTAATGGCTGCTGTTTAGCCAAAGTGTGACAGTGTCAATTACAGTATACAGTATATTAGTATATTAAAGCTAAACACAATGGAAAACTCAAAACCCAGATACACACACATATACACGCACAAACACTCACAAACGCATACACGCACATGCAGTAAGCATTTATAGTGCCCTGTTGTATTAAAACATTAATCCACTTTATATTTGTAAAGATATAACCAGCATGAAGTTAATAGAAAATTAGGATAAGGTACAAAAATAAGAGTTGCAACACAAGAAGAAGAAGGAATTTGCCAAATAATAATTCTGATTGAATTAAAAACAGCACGATAAAACAACAGGAGTCCATGGAACAAAGATGGATGAAGAACTATCTTGTGCTGCTGTAATTCAGCTTTTTGTTTAGAGATTTGTTTAGCTCCCATGTCATGTGCAGCATGTGGCAGGGATGCTCATGTTTAATATTACAGGATAATGTTGCAGACTATTGAAGATTTTTGAAAAGTGAAAGTAACAAATGCTTTAAAAAATACATAAAAATAATTGCGACTGTGCAAATTGCAAATGTAGTCTAACAGCCGAGACGTGTTTATTGTGTGAAGGTGAAGTTTTTTCCATTAATACAAACTAAACCTCCATCTACTTGCTTTAACTTTGATTGATCTCATTATAAACGTCATCATTAGCCTTGTAGCTCCTTGTAGCCTTGTAGATTTTATGTGTGAAATTCAAATATATTTAAGAGAAGTGATTTGTTAATTGTGAAATCTAAGTTAACACTTTGTTATATCCTTTCCCACCTCCCCTACACACATACATACATACATACATACATACATACATACATACATACATACATACGTACATACATGCATGCATACATTACTCCTAAAGGTTGTATCGTCCATGTTAGTGATCCAACTCTTATATCATTCTGTAGCTTAGTGTGTATAGTATGGTGTATAGTGTATGACATGTGGTTCATGGTATGTAGTGTATATTGTGTTGTGTATTGTCTGGAATATGGTCTTTAGTGTATATTGTATTGAGTGTAGTATATGGTCTATAGTGTATTGTGTATAGGTTGTAGTGTGTGGTATATGGTCTATAGTGCATAGAGTATTGTGTATACACTACATTATAGAAGATTTGTGTGTTTGTGTGTGAGTGTGTGTGTGTGTGTGTGTGTGTGTGTGTGAGTGAAAAAAAATCACTCACCCGTCCCATTCAGCTTCCTCTTTTGATCTGCGGTTGGAAACTTCAATTTTGACACATTTGCAAACTGACCATCAACATCTCTCTTTCTCCTGTTTCTCATTCTCTTTCTTCCTCTCATTGGGTAACCCTTACAGTGTCTTTATGAACCCTTTAACAGAAGGCTTCCATTTCATAAAAGTCCATGTAGAACCCATTTAGGAAGATAGATCTATTTTTTAAAAGTGTTGTGTGTGTGCTGTGTATAAGGCTGTGCAGTGTCAAGTGCTGTTCAGCTTTATTTAAGGCAGATTCCTGTATCAAAATCGAATGGTAACATTAGTGTTAGTGTGACGGTGGAAATGAAAAAATACAAACGTGGCATCTGAACACTGCAGTTCATAGTGCGACTGTATGTAGTCTCTTGTCCAGTGATGTCACAACTTACATTACAGAAATGCTGATAAAAAGAAACTATAGATAATGTGTCAGCAAAATTTTTTTATGTTTTTCTGTGAAAAGTAACGTTTATGACTCACCTAAAACTGTCAAAGATTTTTACCGATGCAGTTTTTTGTACAAGAGTTTGTCTTAAAGTGAGACTCATGTAAAGTAGAAATACACCAGAATAGCATTAGTATAGTAATGTAAAGCACTGAACTGCTGATGTATTTTCCACTTCTGTTGGCTCTCCCAAATCATAGCCGTAATGTTTATTTTTTGAGATGCTAATAAGAAAAGATGTGGGTGTAAATTAAATGTAATCAGTCAACATTTATAAAAGCCTCCAGCAAGAAACAAATGAAGTGACTCACAAACAGGTCACTAATTGCTCTTCAGGTATACCTCTGGAGAACCCTAAATCTTTTTTCTTTTTTTGTGTAGCATCTCCAGGTAAAACCTTTAAGAACCCATCTTGACGATCCAGATCCAGAGAAATGGATCTCCTAGCATGCTAATGTGCTTCTTTTACTTGAAAGTAATTAAACCAAGCTAAACTTATAACAGCAGTGTGTGTGTGTGTGTGTGTGTGTGTGTGTGTGTGTGTGTGTGTGTGTGTGTGTGTGTGTGTGTGTGTTATTTACTGCACTTAGTGTTTCTTAAAGAGGAAGGCCATGGCTAAAAATACACTTATGTCTCGAGCTGTCATCGGAAAATTTTCCGACCGCAGTACAGGAAGCTGAGCTGTAGAAACTGAGAACTGAACCAAAATTGAACACACACACACACACACACACACACACACACACACACACACACACACACACACAGTACTGTAGTGGCATACTTGCACTGACCTAATTAGTATTACAGTTAGCAGCATGCATTCCTATATTCATAAAACTACCACTTCTCTGTGCTGCTGTAAAACATGAATTTGTATTTCTATCTATCTATCTATCTATCTATCTATCTATCTATCTATCTATCTATCTATCTATCTATCTATCTATCTGTCTATCTGTCTGTCTGTCTGTACATCCATACATCTGTACACACTGTAGATGTCATCCCTCTGTACAGAAATCTTTCTGTCTATCTGTGTGTCTTGTCTGTATCTCTGTCTTATGTCTGCCTCTCATTCTGTATGTGTGTATGTGTCTGCAGGTGGTACCATGGACACCTGTCAGGTCCGGATGCAGAGAAATTGTTGCGTGAGCGTGATGAGGTGGGAATGTTCCTGGTGCGCGAGTCTCTGTCCAATCCAGGGAACTATGTCCTGTCTGCTCTCACTGACGAGAAGAACACTAAGGGCAAGCGAGTCTCTCATATCAAGATTCACTATAACGTAAGACTCACACTAACGTAAGACTTGTGTATCTGTGTTTGTGTGTTGTGAATGATGTGAAAAGGAGCTCATGATGAACAGAAATGTAGAATGGCCCTTCTCCATACAACCACACTGAGGCGCTACTGCTTTACATCAAATAACTTAGAGCATGTGTATGTGTGTGTGTGTGTGTGTGTGTGTGTGTGTGTGTGTGTGTGTGTGTGTGTGTGTGTGTGTGTGTGTGTGTGTGTGTGTGTGTGTGTGTGTCTGTGTGCTTGACTGAGTGGATTACCTGCTACTGAAGTTAATCCTATTCAGCCCATGCATATAATTGTGGGTTTTAATTCTCCCTGAAAGACACCATTGTCTGGAAAAATTAGCAAGTTTTATGTGTGTGTGTGTGTGTGTGTGTGTGTGTGTGTGTGTGTGTGTGTGTGTGTGAATATACACTACATTGTATTGCTTTTAATATTTCATATATTCCCATATGTCATTTGAGATTTTTACAACTGCATGTAAAATACCCATAACGCACCAAGTTTAAGTCATTAAAACACTTGCTATCCAGCCAAGTAAAAATGGAGTATAGAGAATCCTGGCAATCTCACTGACATGTAGTCTATTATTGTCATTTATACGAATGCATTGATCATATGAACAGCAAAACTGTTTGAAACCTCAGTTCGAGCCATTGATTCATTGTTAAATTAGTAAGAAAAAGTCTTTGTTTGATACAAAGTAGCATCATTCACTATTAGAAATCAACTTATATTGTAACTGACTAATATCAGCTAGCATTAATATCTTAGATATACTTTTTTGCTTAGCTCTGATTGCAGATTTATGCAAGTATAAAAGTACATGCTGTTACACGTAGTACATGTATGCTAGCTAGGGGTTCAGAAGGTACAAAAGTCTAATTTCTGTGGTATAAATTTTTTTAGCATCTCCCCATTTGTAAAACAGATGGGAAAGAATAGAGTATAATTAGAACATGTGATGTTTGTGATTCGTTTCAGGATAACGGCTACACTGTGGGGGGGAAAGAGGTGTTTGAAACCTTGTCTGATTTTGTGGAGCATTACAAAAGAACACCAATCGAGGAAGTCACTGGAACCAAAGTTTACCTAAAACAGGTGAAAGAAACCTTACAGTATTTTGCAAGGCAACTGATAATGATATGCAATTACATTTAAACATACATTTAATCACACAAAC